>JAAAYG020000009.1:561095-574645 GCA_009936455.2 Tomocerus minor
CACTCTGACTAAATGCCAATATCTGTCAGTGGCTATAGCCTTGTGGTCAAGGCTACCGTCCTGTCTGACTATATAATGTCTTTATATGTAAACACATAAATATTTGACATATATTATGGCATACACGGCATAGTGGAGTATAAATATTATCATGTCTTACTTACTTCTGCCTGTCATCACTAAAAATAATATTGGGCATAAAGAATTCCCTTTTTCCCAACAAGCAATAAAACTTTTCCAATCGCTTCTCTACTATGATACACTCTTGACATATCCATTCATTCTCTACTCTATGGTTTATATAGTGAGATAATAGCTTGTACTACTGTTATGCATGCATTCCTTCAGTGATCACTGCTTTTTGCAATATTATCTGCTTTCTCCTTTGATTCATTACTCATGTAAGAATGTCACATTGTTTTTCTTCATTGGAATTGGCACAACTTTCTCCTCTCAGCAACCAATCATTCAAATCCATCAACCGAATAATATTAATACCACTCCACTGTTCTGCCAGCCTTGTACAACATTCCAATTGCATTTACGGATAAGATTTGCTCATTTAATCTATATCACTATTTACCTTTAAGATAAATAGTAGAGTAGTTCTACTAGTAGAACATTAGAATTACTATTTTGCTACATTGCCACCGATAAGTAAATATATTTAATAGCTGAAAAAATTTCGTGTCTATTTTCTGTACAATTGTGTATAGAAGCCTAAATAAAATTCATGGTGTACTAATTAACTTTTCTGTTGATAGGTCTTTACCCAAACTAAGCAGCCAAGACGATGAAGGGCCTACGCCGCAGACGCTCCATCTGACAGGCACAGGGCATTTCGAGCCAATTCCGCACAACCATCAAGACTGCGAAAGAGTTGTCATCAATGTAAGTCACTTCCTCAAAATTAACTTTGTCTTTCATTACCATCTTCGTCTCACTGATTCAATTTAAAATCACCAAGTCTATTAAAGTGAAGCATAGAGAACAAAACGGAGCATCCAAAATTTCTTAAGAAGGCTCGCTAATAAGCTTGAAATATGTTTTTGAGTAGTATTACTTCTTTAATTATTGTTTTATCTTAGAAAACACAACTTCATCTTATTAAATTATAACGAATAAAAATCTACCTTTCCTTGTGGTGTTCAATGTATTAAGATAGTGATAAGCTTTAGATTTTGATTTTCCTGTTCAAACAAAAGAAACATTTAATCATGCATTTATATTATCAAGTATTGGTGAAATTTTATTCAGTGAAACTGATACTACCAACTGGCAAATTCTATATTAAAGTATGAAAAAATCTTAAATTTTCTGTGTGAATTTAGTTACATTAAACGAATATGTAAATGCAATGGGGTAAAATGAAATATTTGGGGCATTGTATTTTGTGACATAAAGTGTGCGGATATTTTGGCGAAACAGGCGTTAGGAAAGGGTAGGGTTTGTTCCCATGTGTTTCGACTATAGATTTTTGTATGTAGATAGGAATTTGAAGGAAAACGGTGGATTGGTAAGTAGGAGGAGAGGAGGGCTTAGATTTATTAACATTCAGGCTGCTGAATGATTCTATGATTGACTACTTCCCGTCTTTTCCACTTGACTTGCATCTTGCTGGAGACTACCTTTGTGCTCAGTCCGCTTTATTTCATCACATTAGATATTACGCAGTACATCCCCTTTCCTTCTTCTCCTTAGCCATTTAACGGGGAAAGTAGTTCTGCCTCTGCCCTTCTGTTTGCAGCCCACATAGAAAGCACTTTGCTTCAGACGTCACGAAAGTCGACCTTATAGGACCCCTCTCCTCCTCCCGCATATAAAAGTATATCATGTAGATGAGATCCTGTTTGCAATAATGTGCATGCCGCTAGTTTCTATTCCAGCAGTTTCTTTGCCGGCTTAGAAAACTGATAAAAATTCTTGGTGCGAAGGAAAATTGAGATATATTGTGTGGCTAAAGCATTCATCCTGTTCTTTCTGTCGAGGCAACTATTGTGAAACATCTTCAAAGGATCTTTAGTTAGCATAACAAGGATTTCCAAATGAAACGACGAGGAGACTAGGCTTAGTCCTATTACCTTTGACTGAAAATTTAGATGTTTGGTCTTACGAGACTCCGACAGTGTAAACACACGTCGAGACAAATCAACTTCTCATTACCTTTTTGTCACTCTCCAAAATTGGACAATTGGATTTCTTTGACCTCTTTAGAAAGCTCTCAGCTAACCTGTCGAAATCCGTAACATCATTGTAACTTAATATT
Source organism: Tomocerus minor (assembly GCA_009936455.2). Lineage (NCBI taxonomy): Eukaryota > Metazoa > Arthropoda > Collembola > Entomobryomorpha > Tomoceridae > Tomocerus > Tomocerus minor. Next base: position 563,362 of record JAAAYG020000009.1, read on the forward strand.
GGAGGCACTAGGTACTTTTACTTTCAAGCCTTGGCGCCTCTATTCAATCCCCTTCCGTAAATTACACGTTCTTTATATAATTCTCCTTTTGTTCATTTTTCTATCGGATTTCAAAAGTGAAAGCTGATTTCATTCTTGCATAAAATCTTCTAAATTATAGCACATGCAACTTTATTGCAAAGAAGTCAATCCATTAAACTAATTCTACGTTCTTGTTTTTCTCTCGTTTATACTTAAATAAATTTTAAACAAGAAAAATTCTAATAATCCTCAGTTTTTGAATAAATTACTGAACAGGGATTTTTGGATTAGAGTAGAATCCGATAATATATTTGATAATAATGTATTTCGAACCCTGCAGTAGTTTGTATTTTTTATAGTCCCTAAATAAGCATTGGGCTTTGGTAATTGTGTTTTGTAACGAGACAAGGTTGGAATAGAGGGGAAAGCAAGCGAGGCCAATGGGAGGAGGGAAAAAAAGAAAAGTAAATTTTAGAGGCCCTTGAGTGCTGCTATAATTTATTAGTGAGTCTGATAGAGAATGAATGTCTAAATTTTATTGTGCTGGCTCAGTGATTTGAATATTATTGAGTAGCGGAAGAGTGGAGTGTTTTGAGTGCATAGAAGTATGGGAAAGTATGGAGGAGTATGGAGTGGAAAGAGTGAAGAGCTGGCGGCTGTAAGAAGTTTAAGAGGGATGTTTCCGCGAGTAAATATTTATTAGAATGGTAGAGAATAAAGTTTTCTTTTTATAAAAGTAGAATCAATGAGAGGAGGGTACTTAAATATATTCCTGGGTTCTCTCTCTGTTTTCCCTGAGAGGATTGGGGCATAAGTCATTTGATTGTAAGCTACAGCCTCCTGTTCCGTTCGTTCGTCTTTTACCTGTTCATAAAAGGCGAACAAACAGAAAGTAAAGGGAAATAACTTAAAGTTAGTGTAACGTAGTGTCTGTACTTAGAGTTAATACTGAGGCTCGTGTGTCTGAAGGAACGTTGCGTCCTGCCCATGTATTTATATGTAATGTACACTTACTCCAAGATTGCCTCTGAGTGGAATGAGTGTTGCAAGAGGAAAGGAGATAAAGGAAGCTAAAAGAAAGAAAGTGGAATAAAGTAGAGGAAGTGGTGTTAAGAGAGAGAAAGTCTTGCTGGGAAAGGGATCGTCTTTGCCTACTTCTCCTCACTTACCTCCTGCCTTTCTTTCTCTCCTTATATGGATTACTATTGCCGATATAGGCAATGCCTATAAGCTCACCACTTGCCGTTATACGACTCAACTCCAACTTAAGTACTTTTGTGCATCTTACAGACTAACAATAAGTGTAAAAGTTGAAACTCCTTATAGTACGCACATAAACTTCTCTCCATATTACATTTAAACAGAGTAGTCAGCTCCAGACGTAAAAGTAACGCTACTTTTACTCTTACCTCCACTCCGCCGTCGACTCGGAGATAGTGAATAGGAATTCTTCTGATATTTCTATGGCCGCTATGCTCCCCTCTTATTTTATCCGATGATACTTTCTATTTTCTATTTACTGCTCCTCTCTATTATAGCATTAGCAGCCACGAGGATATAACGCCACTGGGTTACTAACTCCCCTCCGATTCCTATGCTCTCCATTCCTCAGACCCTTTCCCTTTACATATACATAGGTAGGTACTTATTTAACATAGCTACCTACTTACGTCACCTACTTACCTACCTACATCCCTAACCTGTCTTTCGCCCTTTCTTCCATTCCCCGATGAGTCAGACACTCAAGTCCAACCGAGTCGACTCAAATACCCTCAAATAAAATAGACGGATTAATATTAAAACACTCTGCCAGACGTCAAGTGCTAGACAGTGTACTCGACTACTCACGTCTCTATAACCAAGTAGAAATTAGGAGACGACTACATTTTGTAGTAGTCACTAGTATCAGCATAGTTACTCTCCTCCTCCATTCTATTAATTACACAAATGATATGCATAGAGTGTGATAATGTTCGGAGCTATGTCTATACTTTGCAAAATGTTCCTAATGTTCAAGGATGTAGCTTTGTGTTCCCTAACTGTCTCTACCTATGCAATATTGAAGAGTCTAAGCCGATTAGATACTAAACGTCCAATCATCCGCTAGCACACCATAAGCAGGAAACTTATGAAAAAGCATGAAGCTAATTAGCTGTTAAGCTATTCCATTGCATTAGATGTAGCTATACACACAAACGACTTCTGAATCTCCTCATTTTCAAAATAGTCAACAGAATCCGGCTCACAGAAAATTCGCAGAAAATTCCACAGCCGTCTTCCGACTATTACTTAGTTACTCTCCTTCCGTTCAAAAATTTATCTTCATTTTTTAAAGGTGTTGCTAGCTCTGAAGACGGCTTAGCTCACATTTTATCCATGAAACTACAATAAGGAAGATGAAAGGTATTATAGGAAGAGTGCTACGTCGCACTATGTACACGGGCTGCAGTGGCTAGAAAAACTAAAGCTCAATTTATACTTTCTTTGTAAGTCTTTATGAGTGAGTGGCTGTGGTAATGAAGTTTTATGTCTAATGCTTAATGCCTCCTACTTTCGCTACTTAGCTGCCAGGGTGAAACGAGCTCTTCGTCCTCTTCTCTCCTGTCTATCCACATCCTGGTCAGTTATTTATTCCCTTTCCTACCAAGAACATGAAAACCTTATAAGAAGCTTTGTCCTTTCTTTCGCCCAATATTCGCCTGACTCATGTCCTCAACCATGACTCATAGCCAATAATTCAATTCTGATTCATATTTATATTCAAAATCGGCAATAAGGTCAACCAAAGTTAAGTAGATATACCCAGGGAGCATCTTCGCAACAAAGACACTTACGACCAGATAATGTACTCCTTATATTAGTAGCACATACTCTGCCAACTACTAACAGCAAGAAATAGCCTTATTCAATTACTTACTCTGTCTCATGTACACTTTGTGCCAAAAGCAAAAACCTGCACCACCATTCTCACAACTCCAATTCAAGCTATTTCTTAGAAATGAATAAATTCACCGGACTCGTCCTCAGAATTTCTCTACCTTAGAGCTACGAGACAATTTATTATTTCCAGCAGCTAAATAATTTCATTAAATATATCCCACTTAATGTACAAAGATGTAACAGTGTTCGTCTAGAATTAACTGTCCATTTCAGGAGAACCATTTCTACAGAAAATTTCTCTCCTACGTCATCATCAATTCATTATTTTTAAAAATTTGTAAAATTCAGATTCCCTTCTTCTCAACGCAAATGAAAATATTTTTTTGAGAATAAACTTTTAGCAGTACTACATTATTTGGCTACTTTTTAGGGATTTCTCTTTTATGAATTTGTTAAGCTAGACATCGACGAAACTCTTTATTTTTGCATGCCTATTGAAGCCTCAGAGCGGCTATAATCTTTTAATATGCTAAACCAAAATTATAATATTCCTTTCATGTGTTGGGTTGATATTTTGGCAGCAAGCTGTCAATGTTAAACTCTAAATAGCATATTTAATTTTTTCATCACATGTGTGTTTCAAAAATTGTTAATTGGTTCTGTGAACAGACTATTGATTGATTGAGGGAATCACTATTTACTGATTGATAGTATTTTGTAGGAATACAATTTCAAATAAGAATTAAATGAGATTGTGATTATATTTATGAATATTTTTAATGGTTATAAAAAATCAGAAGTATGTAATCCAATAGATGGTAGATGGAAGTAGGGATTGACTTGGAGCTCGATGATAAAAATGCATGGCAACTGCGTGTTTATCTTATGAGGATGCGGATGGATCTGTTGCTAAAAATCTGTCTGTAGCTCCGACATGCGTTTCTGGTGGGTGAAAAGCAGTGAGTTTGGGATTTGTAGTAACGCAAGTCTGTCTAAGTTGTTAAAGAATGTTGGGAGTGTGGCTTGGACAAAAGTCCGGATAGGGTTACTGCATAATAAGAGTAAACGACTTATTGTATTGCGCTTAGGGAAGAGGAGTAGTGGTATTAGGGGGAGAATGGGAACATGATAGATAAGGATAGAACAGATGCAAGAGCTATAATAATGTAGCAAATAATATTAGCTCTGCGTCGTATGTATGCATGGCGTACGTGTTATAGATAGGTAGGCAGTTGGAGGAGATAGTAATGTGGCCATAGATGTAGGGAGGAGATATTCCAGAGAAAGCAGAAACGGATGGAACAATAATTTCAAGCCCTTGACAAATTCTCCTTCAGAAGGAAAATGATAAAAAGGGACGGGAAAGGAGGAGAATGTCAAGTTGTGTTGAATCTATGGGAATGTGTAATCTTGTGGAAGATCAGCTCCAAAGTCACGTCCATCCTTTTTCCTCTCCTCTTCTCTCCTCCTCGCTTTCTCTTCCATCTGTATTTCTTTCCAAGTTTTTGTCAGAGCTAGCAAACCGGAACCAACTACGACAGAGGAGAGGAGGCCAACGATAGCACACACTAATACACAGACATGCACAGATATAACCGCCTAATGTCCTTACATACTTTTCATCGAGATAACGGCCTCTCTATCCTCTCTCTCTCTATACATAATGTTATGAATCATATTTTACTGTACCGAGAACGTTCCTTCCAAAATACAACTTTCAATTACTCACCATAATATCATAAGGCACTGCTAACCCTTTCTCTGACTATATACAAAAGAAATCTATCATTTCCCTATTATTCTCCAAAACAATAGCTAATTCCGGTGTAAATGAGAAACTTCATTATTAAGTTGATTATTTATTTGGAAAGAATGTCAAGATGTTCATTTTTAATACACTATAAGGATTAGTCTATTGTGTATTGTGAGACCGTAGGTATTTTGCGAGAGCATTAAATATTTTCCTAACGTCTTCAATATGTAGAGTGATGACATTTGAGCATGATTACAGAGAGGCTTACATTACTTTCCCTCCTCCAGATATGTTCGAGGCTCAAAAATGAAAGTCAGGATCTGGGAAACGTGTATTTGCAAAGAGCTTTTGCTTATTTACTTTTCGCGGACTTAAATTGAACCTGGAATTCTGCCGTAAATATTTATTCAAGTAACGATAAGAAGTGCTCTGTCAGTGTGTTGACTCCTTTTTTTTGTTGTAATATTGTAAAAATCATTTTATTCACTATATGGAGGAGGAGTAAATAATAAATGCATCTACTATTAGTAGGAGAAAGTGGAGAAGGAGAAAGAGAAAGTTAGTTGTAGGTATTTACACATTTGGCTATAGACGGCATTCATATATACAAGCATTATATTTACAAGAAACAAAGAAAGGAATCTACGTGGAGGGAAGATAGCTCTGTACAGAGATCCAGATAATAATATCCATTCTCAGAGCACTTGACTATAGACGTTCATGGCTGTGGAGAAAGTCCGAGGGGTTTAGCTAACTGTAGTTGTGTAGAGGAGGGAGAAAGAAGGAAGACGGCCATCCTATCCATCTTCATTCAACGATCTTTTCTCCTCATTCTTTGCCTGGATGTAGTTGCACGGATTTCTTTTCTTCCGTCCCTTCCACTTTCTCCAGCTTTCTCTTTCTGCTTTCACCAATGCTGGGATTTTGGCTATCTATGCACGTGGGGTTGGGACTGGCTCAGAAAGAATTCCATTGCAACGTACATATTTTCCCTTTCCTTCCCCAGACTAGCGACAAGGAGATAGTGCAAGATGGAAGGACACATGATTTATATATGTAAGTAATACAGCAATGTCTGTAGCGCCAACTGGAGTACATCATCTTATATCCACCAACATGCACTCACTCACTCTCAGCCCATCCATACACACACACATACCCTTTGCACATACTTATACATTTATGTCTTTAGGCAGGCACTCTAATAATATCTCTCCGTATAGATTCCTCGACACGGACTATAAGACAGCAAACGTTGTAAAGTCAAGTGAACCCACTACTCTCCCCTTGTAAACCAAAGAAAACTATCTCAGTTCCAGGATCTTACCTTTACTAAATAGTTGACTACATCCAGCTCTCTTTCCCTGTCTATAGCCAATAAGTCTAGCCCTGACTAGTAAGTGCACATGTACTATACTTTACATTTGCGTTTTATTTTCTGTGCCAACGATGTGCTATTCAGCTGGCTAGGAAAATATCACCAAAGGCTATGATCTAGTCAATCCCTTCGGATATCTTTGATACTAAAGTTTATTTCGCAACTGAAGGGGAATGAGAAACCGCCGTATAGTTGCCTAATACTAGAAACTAGTACAACTCCGCCTCCTACTTTCATATAGACACACATGAAGGAATAAGCTAGCTCTATGCATTCTCCTACTCCTCTTCCTACTTTCTCCACAGAGCATAACGAAACTATTATCCCATTTTCTGATACATTCATGTACATGCATAATGAAGTGTGTACTCGTAAAATAACATCGTTCACCCAAACTATGTGCATAATGTTAGCGTAACTCTGCATTTTTATCGTGCTTTATGGAAACTCGTAGTCGTACTACCCTTGCCACAACGTTTTCTATTACTACTCATGATATACATAGGATTTTGTATAATCATATCACCTTAGCTTCTACATATATACATATAGAATGTACTCAATGCCGTAGGTAAGATGTTCTAAGGTTTATATCGTGTAGAAAAAACCAAATGTCATCATGTGGCCCGTTCCATTTAACATTACTATGTTTTTTATCTACAATTATCATTAAAATACTATTTTGCCAACTACCCTCGCTTAATAAAAGCAAAACACCTTATATACGATTATAGTTGCTATGTTACTCTACGAGTTTTGAATAGTTCAAAGTTCTAGTAGATAATTCCAGTAAGGATAATTTGAAAAGTTGCTCCTTATAAAAAGCTTCACTTTCTATAAATTATTTATTAAATATTTGGCCTACACTTTCACATAGAATGTACTTTGTTGTGTTTGAGCAAAAATATCAAGTGTAACATAGTAGCATTAGATATTGCATTAAGTGACTCAATATCTATTTCACTTAGCTTTATGTAGCTTCTAATAGGGTATATTATTATGTGAAGGGAATAGATGTGTAGTAGCTATACAGAGTCGTGGATGCTATTAGACAATGTGAGAGTGTTGAGTGGCAAGAGACGTTGGGCTGTTACTCCGTTCCTTTCTGTGATAAAGTTAGCAGTTTAGGTCTAGGTTAGTTTAATCATATGAAAAAGTGAAAACTGTGAAGAGGAGAGTGTTGCCTTTAAAAGCCTTTAGAGCGTAGCAGGAGCAGTAGCCCAGCCTCTCCCAAATCCAACGCTAACGGACTTAACTGAAACGATCCAACTTTTAAAAGAAGTTTGCAGACAAGTTGTATTACCAAAAACAGAACAAGTTTTCAAAAGAAAGTGAACTTAGGTGCTACGTGCTGTTATGCACCTCTCCTGTCTCTAGGCATTACAAAGTATACTTAGAAGAGTGGGGCATAGGCAGTCCTCAAAGATTACTGCCAAGAAGAGACCATGCTTACTTTGTTTTGACTCGAACAAGACTCCCTGTGGACAAGGCGAGAGTTAAAGTTGACGTTGAGCTGAGAGGACGGACTGAGTCACTTGACTCAAATAACTCCACCAAAGCCATATAACCCCACTCACTCACTCATTTTCGCTTCAACTCTGTCCACAACATTTAGCGACCTCCAAACTAACCCTAGTTACACAAATCTACGGCATTTCACCCCCTCTTCATTCCACCCACATTTACTAAACTTGAATTGGCCACATGCATTTTAATCAATAGAACAGTACAAACGGCACTTATGAAATGACACAATTGCAGATATTGATTTATGACTTGATTTAAAGACCGTCTTTTAATTATCTAAAGTTCTGTTTTTTTGTTACTCTTGTTTTTTTTATTTTATCGCTGGATTAGGAACAGTCTTTGGTGACTTCTGTAGCTCAAAAAACTTTCAAGATTCATATTGTCTTTTTAACTTTTGTAAAAATTAGAATTACGAATAAATTCTTTTATTTTGCTATTTAATAGTGGACCTTACTGCTGATATCCATAAAAGTTTTGAGTATTTAAGTAACACGTACATTTTATTCCATATAAATTTCTGTTTTATTTATTTTCTGAGACGGCAAAAGCTTTTTGGGTATCTTTTTTATGCCCTAAGCTTAAAGTGATCGTTTCCAAAGTCTTTTTCTAAGGGAAGGGACTTAAAAATGCAAACATGGACAATGCGATGATGAAATCGTGATAATAGTCTTTGATATACTTACAATATTTCGTTAGTGTCTGAACAGGATTTTTATTTACAGTGTACTTTAAGTAGGTATTTGCCTATGTTGCAAAAATCTTTATATTTGTTTCCCATGCTTTTCGCACTCACTAACATTTTGTGAAAGTAAGTGTTCAGATGCTAAGAGTTTTATTTAGAGGTTAGAGCTACTAGTGCCTAGTATGAGCGTCTATTATTTTCACTTGTGTTTACAACCTAGTTGAATATAGGGCAAAAAATATAAAATGGTAATAAATATAAATGGAGTGCAGTCTGAAATATTTGAAAATAGGATTATTATGGGCTGGGAATAATATAGGGCATGGCATATTGTTGGTGTTGTGTCTATAACAATAACAGTTTGAAAAGTGTTTTCTATTAAGTAGATTAGGTAGGAGCAAGTTGGGTTGAACTCAATGTAATATGTTCTGCTCTGTTCACTGTGTCGTGTAATGTAATACTAGCTAGTAGGAAGGAAAGGAATGGGCAGGATGATCTACAGGGAAAAGTTACTACTACAAACTAACGAAAGACAAAGAATGGGAAATGTGGTTTGCCTTTCAAGCAGTTTTCCTTTGAGATTCTCCTCTAACTGTCTGACATTCGATGGATAAAGGGCAAAACGTAGCCTTCATTCCGAAAACCAAAAAACCCGTAGTTTAGTTATATAGGAGAAGCCATTGCTTTGGCAGGCAGACTTGCCTGATTTGCTCTTCCCTCGAATGAATGGCACGGCAGTGCCTGGCCTTTTCTTCTCGTATTCCCTTTCTGTTTCTACGTGAGCACAACTTTTATTCTGGATGGAGCAGTGCCCATTTAGTCCTAGTAATCCAGCTCAAGACCAGAAAAGAAATAAGTGTCTCTAAATTACACTTTCTCCATAATATCTGTTGAGAAGCTAAATAATAGCTCCCTACTCACTATATACCTCTGTCTGACCGTATATGTATACTTTACTCTACTCACTATAGTAGTAGGATGCACTCACATCACAACCCGCCCGCCTATAATACACAGAGCAAATGAAAATAAAACTCCACTCAGTTAATCCATCAACGTTACATTGTTACTCGGAGAAGGAAACCTTTTTTAGCCAAGGATATAACATCTTTCTTGCTCATCCAAACAATTTATTTCCCTTTCTAAATATTACAAGGGAGGGAACCTATACAGGTTATTAACAAAAAATCACAATCCCTAATGAAATAACATACAATTGCCGCCAAATTCCCGGCAAATATAAGAAAGGAATATAAATAGCTATAATGTATAATTCCGGCATTATGGTTCCCTACTCCTACATATTTTTTCTTCTGTTAGGAGAAAGAAATCCTTATGCTTTGCATAACGTTTCCAAATGCCACGTTTTGTCTATAAATATTTCAAGAAAACCAATTTAATAATTCCTAAACGATTCTATTTCAGATTGAAAATTAGCCTTAAGAAAATTAGGAGTATATTTAATATACACTTGAGTATATAAAATAGAAATTGTGGCCTGGCTCCATCCTTCCAATAGTACAAGGCTGGACAAATATTGGGCAAATTAGAATTGAATTCTTCCTAGGAACTCACAGAATCACACAATTTGGTGGATGCCGGGAGCAGGGACGCTATGTGGCCTCTACCTCTGTTCTGTGATGTGCTAGTTACTTGTATTGCATAGCAATAAGGCTATGGATGTGGACGGAGACGAAGAGTTTCCATTCCGAGTTAAATTGAATTTCGGGATGTCCACTCGACATGACACATTCATTCATCCATAAGTATTTCTACGCACCCTGTGGAATACTCATAGATGATCCGAATACTTGTCCTTTTATTCCCGAATTCTCCGTTCGTCCTTTTCACATCCATTCCCTCCCTTATGCATTGCGCGCTCTCTCTCTCTGACTGAGTCCCTTCCGAACAGACAACCATTCTTCCCTCTAACCAAATGAAATGTGAATCTTATCATTTGGAAAATATTCTACGTATTTCATCTAATTCCCTTCACATATCAATCTTCTTTAACTAATGCTATCTTCCAATAATATCTCTCTGACCATTTGCACTCCCGCCCTAAAAAGTTAAACGCACTGTAGCATTTACTGCACAATTGTCAATTTCTAAAGTATCTTCCACTGCTTTAATAAAATCAACTGTCACATAACTGAACAAATTATTAGCCATTCAAAAACCACCATAGTATGGTCCTCATAATATACCTACTCTCTTATATACTTTGTTATTGTTGTTATACAAGAGGGAAATGCTAAATGCAAACATATAAGTGCGACTTAAAGAAACTAAGTTGTCACACATTCTGTGAAAAATACTCTAAAAACCCAAACAGGAAAAACGATGCCCTTACCGCCAAATTCTATCAAAATAACTTACCTAATTCTGTAAAAAATATAAAATAAAAAATAATACAAGCTTTAACATTTTAATTATTGTAATTGTTGGAAAACCTCTGTTTGTAACCTGCTGTGTATTATTATGCACGTGGTGTAACGAACAATAATTTAAAAAATGTGGCAATCAGTGAGATTGAGATGGGACATTTCTATAACTTTAATTAATGAAGTTATGGAATGAAAAGTTAACTAAATTACTGAAAATATCTTTTTGTGTTTTAGGTGAGCGGATTGCGGTTCGAAACGCAGCTGAGAACACTGAACCAATTTCCGGACACTTTGTTAGGTGACCCAGCCAGAAGGATCCGGTATTTCGATCCTCTCAGGAACGAATATTTCTTCGATCGAAACAGACCGAGCTTCGATGCCATCCTATATTACTACCAAAGTGGGGGTCGACTACGTCGGCCTGTCAATGTGCCTCTCGACGTCTTCGCCGAAGAAATCAAGTTTTACGAGCTGGGCGAGCTGGCCACCAATAAATTCAGGTGCAGTCAGAACATCATTATAATAAAAACATAGTATAGTCCATCATATTATTATTATTACATTTGTGCCAGCCAATACTATGCAGACTCAGAGTTCAGATAGCTACTCCATCATCCTCCTATCGATTGTCCTCTCCTTCCACCGACATGTTTTCC
>JAAAYG020000009.1:578237-605410 GCA_009936455.2 Tomocerus minor
AAACGTTTACTTTGCAACTATTCCACTATTTTTGCATAGTGAAAAGTAAATAGTTGATGGTGGAACCAAGCCCAGGTTACTCAAATATGAACTTTTTGTCTCAAAAGTAATTGAAAATAATATTTGAGAAGAATTAAAATAATCAAAACTCTGGCATCTGAGGTTTCTTAAGTAATTTCAGGATTCAACACGTACTCTTTGAATTATTTTAAAAGATATATTGTATATTATATTATAGAAACAAGTATGGTGTAGTAAAATTTTGTGGTAAATAAAAATAACTGTTCAAATCATCGTGAAATGTTTCTGTTTAATTTAATTTAATTGAATTACTTAAATCTTACGATTTTATGTAAGTGTGATTTAGTAGTTGATGGATCCCACCTTAATGCGCATAGGATTTTAAAAACAAATAGGAAGAGCTGAAGTCTGTCTCCTACCTACCTATGTACAAAACGACAGACAGGAGTGAGACTTGAATAGACATAGAATAGCGACAAATGCATTTACCTATTTGAGCAGTCAGCTCAACCAGAATTTACCTTTGTAATAAATGTATTGTTCAGGAACTAATGGTAGCCTGTGAATGAGTGTTATCTTCCTGGGTTGATATCACCATAGTTAGCCAATCAAAGAAATTGCTGACAATAGCTAAGAAAAAGAAGTGCTTGCTCATTTGATTACAGTGTGTGTGCATTTGATGTGATGTGGGTGAATCTACAACACACTTAATACGCATCCACTAAAGAGACGTGACGTCAATGGAATGACAACGATCGGAGGATAATAATGATCATGTGTTGAGTTGGAGCTGGTGCTGAAGGAGTAGGATGAAATCAAATCAACTAAAGAAGAAATAAAGTCAATCCAGTGACAGATTCTATTGGGAGGAGGAGACAGGAGTTAAAACGTTAACAGGAGATTATAGGAGGCAGAAGCAGGATGGGGAACAAGAGAATTGATACTCATTGTCCTCCAGCTCCGCTCCTGCCTCCCACCAAAAGAACTATTAACATAAATATTCACATCACATCACACTGCAATCACTATCTACAATAATAATTCTCCGTCAATACCTCTGTCCACTATTTACTGCCTTGCATTGCCGAACGCTTAGACATCCCCCTCCTTATTTTCATACATTTAAATCAAATCAAATTAAAATATTCATATTTACAATTATATCTAAATAGTTCTCAACGCTTATAAACCGAATTAGGCATTCTTTTTTTTTTAAATCTACGCAAAATCTTTACACCAACAAGGTTATAAGGATTATGTAAGGTTAGTAATAATAAAGGCAGACATCACATCAAAGACAGAAATACCTCTGAATGCGAGAAAAAGTTCCTGGAATAGTTGGTATTGTATTATAGAAAAATTTCTGGATTTCATATTTCTAAATGCTACTCTGGTTTCGGTAGCAAATTTTAGCGAAAATAATTTTCCATTTAAACACTCTTTTTCAATACACATACTACTTTTCTGCAAAACCGGAACCTTTTTTGCAGTCCTTTTTTCTGTGCAGTTATTCACAGTAGTTCCCTCCAATTTTCGCCAAACTAGAAATACATTAATATTTTAATATATCTTTTTTGCTAGGCTTTTTATCTTTTATATTAAAAATATAAACTTACTATTATCTTACTCGTATTTAAATAGTTGCTGAAACCATAATAAGAAAAATATGCATGACATGATGATTTCGTTAAGAATTTAGCCAAGTTATATTCATTTATATTTATTAATTTTGCGAATATATTTAGCATTTTACCAGAGCATAGAAATAATTCCATCTAGTGCAAATTAAAGTAGCTTTTAGTCCTTCGTGACTATATACAGAGTTCTGTACACTTCTATTATTGGGACAATGCATATAGTGCACAATTGTATTTGTATAGAAATGGGTTTGATGAGAGGCCACTTTTGTAAGACAGTTAAAGAAATGTATTTAACATAATAAGAGTGTGACTTTGACTCAGTCAGCTTCTGATAAATGAAATAATTGCTGTCACGTCAATATGAGAATGGAGGGTGTGTCTTCGGGCATATTTGGTCACGGTTTCCCTTCGGATGTGCTGACGAGACAGGATTCACTCTAAAAATTCATTGTTAGGTACTTATCATTAGATGTCTAGTTTACGTGTCTGAAAGAGCATGTATGTGTGTTTATGTATGTATGTATATATGTCTAAGAATATTAAACTTAATTTTTCTTCTTGTCACGGAGTAAACTGATAATGAGTAGAGAAATACACAGAGCTAAAGTATTTTGAGGGAGGCTAACAAGTGTAACGTGCTCTTTGAATGATTTAAAGTATTTTTACCACGGTCGATAGAGGGTGAGCTTATTAGCAATCAAAAATTATCTCGAGGGTGTAAGTATCTTATAAGCATTACAGGTAGGCAGAGCATGGGGAAATTAACAATACGAAGCTCAGGTATGTTTGGACATTATTTATGTAATAGTAGCCCTTTGCTAACAAATAGAGCAAATAGATATCTTATAGAATGTTTTAATATAGGGACGTTTGCCTTGTCCAATGTAATTCTAAGCATAGTGAGCATTGAACACAACATAGGATTATTGTGTCTGTAATAAAGAAGGATAATTGAGTAAGCCAATCAATGAATCATTAAGAGGAAAATACTTTCTTCCTATTAAATAGAAGTTTGATGGAGAGTTATCCAAGAATGTGCATGACAATAGAAAACAGAAGACAACAATAGAATGGTAAAGGGCATGCCAAGGAATGAAATTGGAAAAAAACTCTCGTGGCCAAATGCTAAGACGGGGATAATGGTGAGTCGAACAGTAGCAGGAATTGGGCACAGTACGACTAGCAGGGGGTCCTGTTTTCATTGCCCTGCAAATAATGATGATTTTTGTGGAGAGGACAACAGTGGACTAACTTCACCCACTCCACGCTACTCCAAAATGCTACACATATCTAAATGCAGTGAATAGAGATGGAGTTTGTACAGGTATGTAATCTACGCATCCTTCAATTCAATATAACAAATGGACTGAACAGACAAAAACGAAGAGAGCATCTCATTGTTAACTTTTATTTGTAGAAGTTATCTCCGTCGTGTTTACTACCCTTTTCCCTCTCCCTCTTTCTCTTCCTTTTCGATAAATGCAAGACTATCGACGAATGCATCCCCATTCTCCACATCCGTACGAACCTGCAACAATTTCTGTCTCATCATTGTTCTCCTCCGATTTCCTATAACTGATGATCTGATAGGAGAGTTAGGTGCGAGTTCTTTCATTCTCTCATAAAATAATATAATTCCTGTCAAATTATAAGAAGATCTTTAGGGAGGGCAATGCAACTCTCTATCAGTTACACTGAACTTATTCAAGAAAGTATTTAGTCAGTCTTGTAAGCTATTCACACCATAATTAAGTTTCTTTTCTGTTTGTGTCTATCTGAAGGATTTGCTAGCACACAAGCCAAACTTATTTATAGCTTGGAAAAGTATAAAGTCAAGTCAAGTGCTACATAAATGGACTCTGTACATTGTGCAAGTTATAACTTGTTGAGAACATGAATTCTATTATTACAAATTACAATGGAATGTGCACATAATCTATATCTGTAGCTACAGAACATAGTAGTAGTGAGTGTAAGTGTAGCATCTTAATACTTTATCTCTCGATTGCTTTTTTACAGTCTGTAAGTGGTTTGGTCGGTTCTATCATAATATTTACATCATATCCAGTTTATATTTTCGAATACATTAGAGTTTAAGACAGGGATTTTTTGGAGAGAGCTCAGATAGTAAATATTACTCTTATATAATGACTTGTATCTCCTTAATAGCGGATATGTAGGAAAACTCGTATAGTAACCATGTAGTAATAAAAGTAGTGAGCGTAGTCACATAATTACTATAAGTTATCTTTAACTATATATTTATTATGATGGGTGCATATTATACAACGCAATAATGCAACTAAGCAAGAGCATAATACTCTTTCTTATCTCATTATGAACTACTATTATCATATCATATTTGTACTTACTTATTATGCACTTAGCTCGCACACAAAAAATTTATATGCATCATTTGCATAATGATAAAAGCATGTACACACTTCAGAGGCAATAGAAAGCATTTAAATCCTCAGTGCTAGTACTTCCTACGTTCTCTGAATCAAATCAAAAGACTAGATCCCCAATAACTGTCGTGCTCCAAATAAATATTTAAATCCTCCTTATAAAATCCGCATGAATGTCTATAAATACCTACATGAATGTTCATCTATACAGACTCTCAGTCTCAAAATATAACATGCTATAAAGAGTACAGGTAGAATTTAGAGTTAATTGTGCAGGTAGGGATGTGAAGTTAATAGTTTTGGTATAGAAGGGGATTAAGGTATATTATTGTGGTGGTTGTTACCTTTTGCTCATTGTGCGGAGTTCAGTTGAGATGAGACTTACATGACAGAGTTGATGGAAAGCAGCGAGCGTCGTGCTTTTGTTGTTATTGTATATTGGCTACATTAGATTACATGTGTTATTTGTTGCTGATAGTGAGTGAAGAGAATTGAAAGAAGAGTTGAGTTGACTTTGAGTCGTTTGAGTGGACGAATGTGAAGGAATGGGATGTTCTTGGCGAGCCGAGCTGCAAGTCAGTGAAGAACTATTACCGAGGGTCTATTACTTCCTCAGCAGGACTCTGATCAAACATGTAGCCAAGCTTTGGCATGTGCATTGCCCTATGAACACCCTCATTACTCCTACCTGTCTCGTTACACTTTGATTAATTTTCAATTGTTGAAGGTGATTAATTAGGAGAAGTCAGCGCGAAAATCTCATCAGCGCGACAACTACCTCCCTATTGTCTGCTCTTTGATTAGGAGCATTTTTTATCTCGGCCCTTTCTTACGCTCAACACGACGACAGCTACTACCTGCACAAACTACACCATCACTAACTACTGCCAATACTCATCCCCTGCCTTCTTCCTTACACTCCCTCTACACTTATTATCTCTGCCCTCCTAAACTCTACACTAAAGTTAATCCACTCAACATCTATAAGTATACCTACCTAAGATCTTCCTCCATCCATCTCCCTTATATTAACACTTAGTTCTTTCACTCAATTTTAACACAAAACAATAAGTGCCTTCCTTTAGGACGCTGTATTAAGGATACAACTCAACAGCAATTACAGAGATGACTTTCGAAGACTATTTTCCTAATTCATTAATTATATATAAATTAGGAAGGGGTACTGTAGTTACCTAAGTATACTTGATGTACGCAGTACAGTAGCACCCTTTACTTTAATGATGTCTATAACTAATTTTGCAACACGGTTCATAAAAACCTTTTGACACAACCCACAGCTACTAAGGACAATGAAATAAATAAACATCCTTTCCCCGATATTGTTTGGATCATTTTGCTACCAAAACAAGAAAAGTGCACAGCTTTTGGTTCCGTATCCTATTAAGCGCTTAAATTATGATGGAACCAATACATTCCATATTCTAATAGAAAGTGTTTGCACGATGACTCATCATAACCACGTTTCCAATCTATTGTTTATTGTCCGCCACGCACTATTATGATTACCATTAGGCTATGTAGAGTTTGAAAATTACTTTCAATTTAAAAAAGTGTTTAATGGGTTCAAAAGTTTTTTTTTTTAATGCTTTGTCTTAATTACCCTTGCTTGATTCACAAGGTTGTATTGTACAATTAAAAAAAAATATTTTCGCAAAATATTTAAAATCTGTGCTATTTTTGAGCAATATTAGGCTACATTTCAATCATTTTGGGCCCGAATTCCCAAATGACGCTATTCTATAATGTACTTGGGTTCTAAATACGTCCATGTTGATTCATATAAAATTTTTACGAAACAAATTTTTTTTGAACATACGAACGATGTTCAAAAAAACTCAAAATTTCCAAAATAAATTTTATGCTATTTACCCAATAATTTTTTGCGCATTTTCAACAAACTAAAATTTTCTCTAAATTTTCCGGAGGGAGTGGCAGCAAATATTTTTTCTGATTTTATCAAATGGTAGACAATATTTTAAATTTTCTGTTTGTTTTAATGTGGCTCCTACACTAAAAAGTAATGCATTGCTTTGAAGGAAGAAAGGTAATGGTTAAAGGAGAGCAATAATTTAATATCATCTCAAAATTTGTGACAATGAGACGAAGCCTTATATAATCAGGTAGACTAGTATACACGTAAAGATATAGATATAACCAAATTGCAGTATTAGATAAGGGAGATGCGATGATGTTGAACAGCTTCATATAGTTTGCATTATAATGTGAGACGAGGAGGAGAGATTGGTTGCGAGATGTGAAGAGAATAGAAGACGTCCCTCAATTCACAGAGCTATCTCTCTGTGCGTACTATTTTCTATTCTGTAGCTCGTCTTTGGTTGCCTATTCTTATTCTTTGTTGCTCTTATTATTTGTGATATGTGAGAGTGAGTGATGATGGGCCCCGTAACAAGTTACTACTACAAATAGATAGCTACGAGTCAAATGAGTGACTTAAGTTGCCCAGTCAGACACTCACTTTCTACACTTAAGCAATTACATTATATTTATTAGTTAGTTGGGTCCTGCCCATCTGCCTCCGCTCTTGATTGTGTTACCTACCTGTGCCTACCTTCTTATGTTACTCTTATTATGTAACCTAATGTTATTAGCCCTCTGTCCGAGAGAGTGAGAATGGAGTGCGAGTGCCGTGCCATGCTAGTTAGTGCAGTGATTTCGACTGTTGAGTGAAGTGAGGGATAAGCTGCAACTGCATCCCTTCTTTTTGAGTGGCAATATCTCCACAAGCTCTAATCAGAGCCTCTAGGAAATTAAGTAGAAAAATGACAAGGACCTTATCATCCTCATCCACTTAATAATTATCCTCTTGTCTTCGCAGACTTAATATTATTACTCTACACACTATTAAAGCTACAGTACATAAATATACCATTATTAAAATTATTTCTTATAATATGTGAATATATATATAGGTACTATGAAAACATCTTATGCTATATACAACTTATTACCAGGAGAACACTCTTTTATCTTTTGTACAATAAATAATATCTCGGTAGTTGAATGTATTTCAAATGGGGTTTATAGAGATTCCTAACTTGGCCTGCCACACAACAAAATCATATTGTTGCCAATGTACACATTAATACATACACAACAAAATCTAGTTAAATAAAACTGCTGTACCTGTAATGCCAGAGCAAAGATACAGAACTAATGCATTTAACTAATTAATTCTAAAAGAAACCCACTCAACACAATGTATTTATATCTCTGGCGAATTATCTTCCTACTACATCTCTACTAGCATCTATTAGCAATAGCAGTCATACAATAGTCATAAAATATCTTGCTTCTCCTTTTTTAAATAAGAAGACATTAGAGACGGGAGACTAGCTGCATAGTATGCAGCCAATGCAAGTAGGCACATTCACACAGCAATTGTGACTCTTTAGCTCAGTCGAAACAATCTCATCCCTGCTCTTCTCTGCTCATCAAATCACATCAGTCAACTTTAGCACTCACAATTATTATACTTGCTCAGCTCCTGCACACCTTCTGACCATCGTAAATTAACTAAGTCTAGCTACAGCTATGCATAACTTATCGTCATGTTCTATCTTTGAGGCTGAGAGGTACACTGTTACTTTGTAACATGTTGATTCTATAAATAGAATCCAACACTTGCTTTACTACTTCGTTTTCAACCTGAGTGCGCTTAACTTTTATGTCTAATCTTAATATATACTTACAGAAATGTGTACCATTATTTTTTCTTGTGTCTATAATTTAATTTATTTTTGCTCTGTGCCTTAATTAATCTACTAGATTGTCTTGTTCATAGCAGCACTATTAAATTTAGCCATTTAATATTTTTCTAGAAAAAAAAATTACATATTCTCATTGATACTGTTTATATAAAGATATAATAATATAATTGCTAAATATATGAAGTTTATATGTTTCTAAAATTCTCTGTCGCTCTCTTTATTTCATTCTAAAGTAACAATGGAGTTTCATAGAGAAAGAACTTGAAATAGATTGACGTTGAGTTGATGAGTTGAGTACTAGGATTATATAGCTACCTATATGCATGTAGGACAGTAATAAAGTACAAGTTTGTTGAGTTTTTATGCGTTGACAAGAAAAGAGCCTTTCTTTTGTCCACAGATGTAGTTGATTTTGAATACATTTAAAAAGTTAGTCGCACTAACTCACTAATTTGCACTTTTGTCGAGTATAAAGGAGAGCGAAGAAAAAATGGTAAAGATGACAAGGAGAGAACAGGCGGTGCTCATCCATTTCCATTGTTTGACACGTTGATTACAGTCGCACCTTCTGTAACACATTAGTAGAATGAGTCTTGACGAGTGTACCTTGAGCAGTATTTTTGTTTCTATTCCTATTTAACGGAAAGGGATATGCTATAGATGGCTAGTTAATACGCTAGTTTATTTTATATCTACAGGATAATTAGCTATGCCGCGTAAATTAGCTGTGACTACGTAAAACGAGTAACTCAGGTTTTCACTTGTCAAAGTTGCGTTTTGCGGTGACAAGAACTGAAGTAAGGAATACGTCACTGTCAGTTTCCGATGGTCAGCATATTTACGACTGTGCTGACGGTGGCAAGGAAGTTGGCCAGATTACGACTATTATGTGATGATGATATGCAGAGCTACTACAGGCATCCTTCATTTCATTCAGCAGCCTTTTCCTTTTATCATTGCATCTTCTTGGAGCAGTGCAATGCAAATGCATATGTTGAATGTAGAGTAGGGATAGGGAAGGTAGCCGACAAGTACGCTAAACATTTTTTTGAGTAAATAATCTTCTTTTCCTTTTATTTATTGCTGTCCCTGGAGATAAATGATAAGATGCTTGCCAATGAAAACAATGTGGCTATATTTATTATGTGCTCTTCCCATATGAACTATCGGTAAAAGTTGTTTTGGCAATGAGCACATTATTATTAGAGGGATTTTAATGCGTCTTAATACTTTTTTAGCTATCGTTTTATGGCAATATTAGTTATTCAAGACGAGACTGGAGGAGGTTGACTTACCTGATGCAATTAAATATTTCAAATCAATTAGTTACATAGCTATGTGACTTTTCTCACCTGTATGAGTAGCTACATGTGTACATACCTAAGGCAAACACTGTCTTTGTTAATGCATAATTATTGCGACACCTGGCTTGGCCATGAACATGTACCTATCTCAAATTCTATCGTAAGACAGACTGATTGTGATTTAATGAGTGAGTGCTGATTGGCCACTATAATGCAAACTTGTCCCCGTCTTCCCTATGCACACCACACTACTATCTAATGTAATATTTTATGTACCTATTTATTACAATATCCTGGAATTACATGTGTATCCTGCTATCCTCTTACTCTGACTAATGCCACGATAGTTAAATTGTCCATAAAATTAGTAATCCCTATTGATGCATGGATGTAAATCCTTTATCACATCCAATTACCATTCATAAATAACCTAAAAAACTAAATCGGGTGGTGTAAGCACTAAGAACATTCATGTTTTCTGACTCTCGAAGAAGATAGCCATTTAGTTAGCGCGAGGCTAGAGACAAAGGCAACAGTCTACAAAGAATGTTGAAATGTGAGATGCGTTGACAATGACATTGAAACCGGGCATGGCGTTGCGTAACTTTTTTCTTTCTCTCTTTTACAAACGTCTAACCGTTTATTTCAGCTCCTTGCATTTGAATAACACTTAAATTATTATTACTCTTTCAAAGTCTGGAAAAGTTCTAACATAAATCTATTTTTGTTGATTATATTTGCAGAGTTTGTTTATTTTTTGATTGAGAATTTAATACTATTAAAGGGAGCAGAATATTATTTGTAGTTGGCGGAATGTAAGCTAAAATGGAAATAGTTTCATTGATAATAATTTCTTAATTCAAAATTAACAAAGGAAAAGAAACTTGATATATTTGGACGTAGATGTCTTATAATGGAGTTTAGAGCATTTATTTCGCCTCAGTTTGCAAGGCTAGAATTGAAAGATTCTAGAATAGAATAGAGAATGATATTCCTTTCTTTTATAAAAGTGTTATATAAGACGTAAATGCATTTATTTGGTTTCTCCTAGCCAGAGTGTGTGCCTTGTTACAGAGTTCATTATTAAATTGTAAAATAAAAATAAATGAGTTCTAGTTTCGGATGGAGATCTCTACAAATTACTATGGAGAGCTAGGAAAATGAGTAGGTTCGTTCATGTAAAGTGGCGGCTGAGCAAGGCCAGAAGTCGAGCAAAGAAGAGCAGGCGGTAGGCCATAAAGTACAAGGTGTGTAAATATATACTTTGCTGTTAATTTAGATGCTTTTCTTTGGGTCAGAGCATGAAGGGAAGTTGAAGCTCTTTCTGTACACCTTAAAAATACTCTTATCTTCTATCTATATAATCAGTAAATGTTTTGCTACTTACTTAGTACTATTTATAAGGGATTTTCTAGGTAAGTAACTATGTATGTACATGACACTCACAGATTCTGCCGCCATTATAAAAAGAAGATATATTAGCTATATAATATGTCTATCGCATATAAGTATGTATGTGTGGTAGCATTCAGCATTGGGGTGGCTCGGCATTGTTAGTTCACTATTTACGTCTAATGCATTATGAATTACAAAGATTTTATATTAATGTTCATCTCCAACAATAGCTATCCTATATAATCCTATTAAGCTGAAAAAAGTTTTCCTAATGTGTACTGATTGTGAGCGGATTGCAAGTAGTAGTAGTAGTGTGAGTGGTAATAATATAAGATTTAAGGGCTGGTGATTGGTATGGTAAATACCTCGGTGGTTGGTGGCTATTATTTTATATGATACATAGTTGCTTGCATGTATGCTCGTTTAAAAGTGCAGCATGAAAGGAATTACTGCAGAGCACAGGCTAAGAATGCATTCCGTATCCATAGACTTGAGATTGCTATTAAAGAAATATTTTTGTCTCGTTTGAATATTATTGCATGCTGTAGCTATTCAGTGTAGCATTGCCCATAAGCGAAGCGTAATGAAATTATGCATGGTTTGCTCGTCTTAATCTTGTCGCATTTTATCCTTTCTATGAGAACATTCTTGTTAGCTTGCTAGCTTTCAGATAATATTATTATAAGCATATAATACGACAGGCTAGTTGCGTACTATGGCAAAGATCAAAGAGAACAAGGCTGTGATGTGAAATTTTTATAGTGTTCAGAGGCTCGTGCCTGTCCGCATGACAATTAAGAAGCAGAGAGAAAAAATAATGAGAGGAAGCCAGGGTAGTTTACTTCATAAAGTACATAACTTGAGCTGTGAAGTCTTGTAATGTGCCGGCACCGACAAAAATGACAAAACACACGAACTCACTCGCATTGCTAGGTGGCTACTAATAATATTGAATTAAATTACCTTGTTCTCTGTTTTTTCTCCAGTGGGCACTGAAGTATTTATACATTAAAAAAGAGCAGTGAGTACCTAACTCTGCTTACTAATATGAATTATTCATCTTGATGGGGATCTTGTGCAGGGGAGAAAGATGAGCAGAAGATAGGATGATTCATTGTCGAAGATCTGAAAAATACTCACTACACTCCGTCCGACAAACAAGTTTCAGACTAATATTTAGACTCGGCTGTTCGACACCACCTGCTGCTGGAAATCTACTCTCAAATTCATTAACTAACAACGTCTGATAACCGAATCCACTACACACACCAAGAAATACATTCATTCTAAAATCCTCTGAATTCTTAGCAGTAGAACTGCATGGCTACCACTTATTGTACAAAATAGGAATACAAAGGATTTTTAATAACTTCATTAACTACATAATTAATGGCCCACATTTATGAGTCGCGGATTAAGAAATTAATTCTGTCGTAAAATGATGATTATTGTTTTAAAATTACATTTATATACTGCATAAAAAATTATTCGGTGATAAATGTAATGGAAATCCCCCTTTTTTCAAGTTTTTAATTATCTAACCACTTATATCATTATTTTATGATATTACTCTGTGTGATTTAATAATTAATACAACTACATGTCAAAAGCCGCTATTAATATTCTGAGAGAAAAAAATTAAACTGATGATACTGTTCAAAGGATAATATGTTGTGCAATTCAAATTACGAAAGAAAGCAATTATTATAGCTGATAGTATACATTTGGACTTTTAATGCATATTCTCACAGACATGTAAAAATTGCTACTGGGCATTTGTTTGTTTTTACTTGACATATAACTGTAACATTACGGAATATTGTATCGTTGTATGAGTGTTGCTACTGCTGGCTACATTAATTAATAAGTCGACTGAGTTTAATGTCTGTGGTTAGTTTTTCTTCCTAGAGTATCTCCTGACTTGAAACTTGTTGATAAATTATATTTTACCTTAAGCTCGACGCAACCGTTGCGGTTCTGAGTTCTGATTCTTCGTTACAGAGAAGTCGGCTCCTTCCAATAATTAACAACACGAAGGAACACTTGAAAACAAGTACTATATATTATGTACTTGTATGTACCATATGCGTACATGATACAGTGCTGCATATATGTATCACAGCTCCATCATCCATTCTTTACAACTACCTTCTGTCTCGCTGACAATGACGGCAATGCTTTATTATGACTGCTGTGCAAGTAGCGTAAGTCACCACCGTTCATAGCGAATAATTTATAAATTATATTTTACTACTTACAGCAACTGTTTATTTTTTTTTGGCTAGTAAAAATGAGCAGGCCTTCATTTTCTACTCTTTAAACGGATAGCAAATAAATAGATAGTAACAGCTACAGTATTCCTCTATTACAGCTAGATTAAATTTAAAAATATTGTGTAATTCTGTTCATTCACTTGTAATTCGCTCAGTAAAATTCAATTTAAAATTTATAGCATCATTGAATTTCTACTTTGTAAAGGCCACGAAATAAATAATTACAGCAACCAATTCTATCCAATGTAAATGTATGCTTATTTGCATTGCTTCTATGGATGTACGATGTACCTACATAATTTAGCCAAGTAACGCGTTATTGACTTATTGCAGGAATACCATCATGACGCATGTATGGTTAGCGTTAATTAAAACTACTAGCGTCTAATAATTATTGTCTTTAGTGTAATTGCTTCCTGGTTTAATTTTCCTTGTTCATGTAACTTTTCATATGCGCAATAAAACACAAAATATTAACTGCTTTGCAAATTGATTTACTAAACGATCGTGAAATATTTTAGATTTTTTTTCTGGAAAATGTTTTAAACTCTTAGCAAAATTTGTAGTGGTGTTTTAAATATAAATTTTGAGATGATTCCCACAATTTATTTCCTACAATGTTCTGCAATAGTTTATGTATTTAAAAAGGCATAATGTACATTGCAAAAAACATACTTAAAAAAACACGCAATACATATTTAGTAAGTTTAATTCTTCCAGCATTTATAAAATAATTATGCGAAAGGAGGATGAGACACAGCGAGCTTTTTTGCATGGTGTGTTTATTTAATATGATGACTGGATCTGTGAAGAAGTTAAGGGTATTTGTAGCCAAGCCATTCATTGAATTGAAAAGTAAAAATGAGATAAGTTATTACTTTATTTGACTTGCGGTTTGTGTGTTTCTCATTGCGTGCGTTCGGTTCTGGCTACTCAACGTTTACAAGCCGAATGTACATAGACAAGACAACATGATTTATGGCAATATGCTTTATGTTTTACTGCTTATGATGAAATATCAGTGGAAGAGACCACATGCACTATCCGTACTCGTAAGTGCTGGGAAAAGGTACTTGCACAGGTTTACTATTGATGTGTTCTACATCTTGTCGAATGAATATGCACACTCAGGAACAAAAAATAATTAAATTATAATTAAAAGTCTTGAGAGTGTATGTGCCAGTGATGTTATCAATATAATTTCTTTCAGTTGGGAATATTTAATTAATTACTTTTTAATATGACGAACCATTTGATTAAGAAAATTATTTTTTCCTTCAATGAGAACTTAAGATTTCCTTGATACGGTTTATACTTAGACGCTTGGGAATAAGCGATGTAGGTACGTCTTCTCAGAATTTCCGTGCAAATGAATTCCACAAAAACAGAAATTGTATTTTTGACTGAGTTTATTCATGTTTGTCATAAAGTAAATATTGGTTTAATTTACTATATAATAGAAAGTAATGTACTTATGCTTCTCAAATGATGTAATTTACTTTAACCATTCTAAATACGATCTAAAACATCAACTTACAATTAGTCAATAGTCTCTATTGCTATATATAAACAATCATAATATATGTACAATTTACAATTAAACATTCTAAATCCTCTGTAGCAGTTGCACTTAATTAAATCATTTGTGTTTCACAGTGTAACAATAATAAACAAACAGACATCTCCATCAATTTTACTAATTAGCTAACAAATGATATAACAATAAGTGGGTTATCATCCTAAGAATACCTTTTCATCCATAGTCGTAAATGCTAATACTAATTACTTACTTTTATACGAAACCGTTAGAACCTTAAATGCAATATTTTCACTTAGCATAATCTATTGTATTGAATCTACCACATTTCATTGAGATGTACAGTTAACACGTATATAAACATCGTATTTAATTATATATCAAAGTTACTTGCGTAATGTAAATGATATACGTACTAAAGCTTAACTTATAATAATATTGCTCTTCACAACATAAATGTACTGTTTGAATACTATTCTCGACACGACCCATACAGAAATTCAGTTACTCATCATTAAATATCATCTTTTGAATTACTCTTGAAAATTTTGATTTTATTTCGCATTAAATCTAGCAACAAAAATCCCGTTTCAATTTGTTTTTTTTTTTAATTTAAAATCTGTGGCTTCCTTAGAAAGGGTTTAGTTGTAAGGTTAATAGTAACGAAGGATTTGTTTTTTACACTGAATGGCTCTAAAGAATGGAAATGTCATAAAATGATTTAGCAAAGTGTATTTATTGCTCCTTGGTAGGTTTAACGTGAAATATTTCATTAGGGAAAAGTGTAGAGGTTATTTATTTAGGGAGCTAGTAGAAGGTAGGTGGCTAAAGTTACACAGTTCACAAAGTGTGCAGTTGGTTGGGCAGTCGGGCATCATAAATTATACAGCAATAAGTCAAAACTACAGTAAATAGAAGGTGAGCCGAATGATTACAGGCAGTATGGTTGTGTGTAGCCTGGGATTGTGAGAATTAGAGTTTGCAGTGAAGCGAGAGCGTCTCTGTTGCAGCGTTCGTTAGTTTAGGATTTGTAATAATGATTGTTTAGAGTTGTATGAGCGAGTGCGGTGTTATCTACATTTACTTTATTGCCCACAGAGAGTTAGTTACCACTTACTATTTTACACACGTCAATTTCACGCCACTTATTCTCAAGTGCTAAGGTTAAGGTCTGTGGTCAAGAAAACAACGTTTAAACTTGGACTGAAACTACGCAAGGCAGTCAAAATCAATCAAAACTCGAATCCCCTCTGTTCGGGTGCATCTCGCTTACATTTAGGCATCTATCTCCTAGACTCCCACTAACTACATTTATGTTTGCATAGCTGAACTTCACCTCATCCCCGGCTGCTTTCTTACAAACTTTATTGGTTATTGCTTTATTACACATTTCTATGATATCCTATATGAGATTTGGAGTCAAACTGAAAATTCTGATCTTTTATTAGGCAGGGTTAGAAGTTAGAATGGACCTGTGTAGCTAGCTAGACGGTGTATTCCTTTATCTTATCTGTTCCTACTACCCACACTTGTCTGTCTCTGTCTGTTTGTTGTATGTGGATAGTCGTAAATAGGGAACGCGGAGGGAAGTTGCTATATAAAGCTAAATATTTCTAGTCTCCTATCTCATTGCTATTCTATTAGTATTTACTTCGTACTCATTAGTTTTGCATTGAGTTTACGTGGGTAACGAATTTAATTTATGTGCAACTCTTAAGTTAATATTTTTATGCACTTCACTGTACACGCCTCTTCACAACTAAAACAAAGATCTGCTGCTGTGTCTGTTGCCTTGCTAAATTCCCTCTCGCATAATAATATTATAACACACTGCCACACTCACTCACACACTCACTCAAATACTAGCGTTATTTAAGGACCTACAAAGTACAAAAGACGATAATAAGTTAAATACGGACATGGACACCCACACACTATACGAAGCGCAGGTGAAATATTATTATAAAAAAGCTAAAATAGACTAGGAGGCAAAGACATGCAATAATACAATGCTACATTGCTCTACAGCGTTTCTCTGAATCTTTTTTCTGTACAATAGAATCCTCCTTTTATCTCATCCAGCACACAACACAACACAACTACGAGTTATAGGAGAGAAAAAACAAATTCATCAATTAAGTGTAAGTTGTAAAAATTGTAATTGTATGTCTCGCTCAATCGAAAATCTGTAGAATCAGTTTCTATTATGCATATGAAGGAAGATCTCGTTGCCAAAGGAAGAGAGTAACTATTGGACAATGGAATAGCTACTTACACTTATCTTACAATAATTACATAGTCAATTCTACCAACAACCTTACAACAGTACAGATACACAGATTCAAAAAGAAGGTGAGAAAAAAAGGCTTTTAGCTTCTCCACCGGACTAAAATATTTAATGATATAGTTAAGATTTAGTCTAAAGGCTCGCTTCTTATTTATTTATAACTGTAGTATCATGAGTAAGTAGGATTACGTGTATCATGCTATATCTGTGTAGATATATTTATAGAGAGAGAGGGAGAGAGAGAGAGAGAGACTGTTGTAGGATTGAAAACAAGTGCTGCGAAGCTAAGTGAGCATTCACAGCCTTTGCAAGGAAATAAAATGATGTAAGAGAAGAGCCCTTCTTGAAGAGCTTCGTTTTAACTATCATTAGGATATTTATAATGTAAAGGATTCATCATGAACATGACTGCGCAGAGTTGGCTGAGTTAGCCATTAACTCACCTTAGAGTCAGATTACGATACGGTGGAGTAACAAAAACACCTCATATCTCGCCTCTATTCTAAAATCAAGAAGTAATAGTAATAATAATAATGAATGATAATGACGGTGGGCGAAAGGAGGATAGGCTCATACTTTAATCATTTCAGTCTAAAACTCAACTCCATGCATTTGGGTTGGTGGTTTTGTTGGTTTGCTTTGGCTTAGCTTTGCCTTGTTTGCAACTATTATTGTATCTCTATTGTTGTTCCGAGTTTTGTTCATTCCTATTGTAGTTTCTATCTTTTTATTTATGGCTGACAATTTGTTTCGCTATTCTGTGCTTAGGCATGGATAGACATGACATGACATGGCACACAACAGACAGCCAGAACCTGACAATTAGCTTTACTTACTTCTACTGTATCACTGGGTTCCATAACTCATTAAATTATTTCTAATTCTCATCTGCATATCTACACAATTATTTACCTCGACTCTCTCGAAAGCCAACTCACTGTGTGAACCATTTCAACTCAAAATAACTATCCACTACTTTACAGCTATTTATATGTACACTATATCGCACGCTCTCTGGCAATTACATTAAATAACATAGCTTTCTATAAACAATTATCATATCAGTAGTAAAGGCTCTAGAAATAAAATTCTAATAGCCAACATTTTATTAATAGATAGGTATAGCCACACTTGAATTACGAGAATTGTTTTGCATGTATCTCCGATGTCCCTACACACAGCCACAGCATCCCATTTTTTGGCGTTTCTCTAATTGCATACTTATAAGATATGGTTCAGCATATTATAGTGATGTAGACATTCATACATAATACCTATAGAAATCTAATCATAGGACAATGGTACGCAATTATTTGAATCTCACAGTTAACTAATTAGTTTTAGTCACACCACGCACCTACTAGAGTTTAAATGCTGCTTACCAGGTGTTCTTGTATTTTGGTTAACTTAGTCGTGACCATTTTTCATTTCATGAGAAGACTTCTTGCCCTGATTTCCCTCGCACTTCACTTTATTACTGGCACTCGAGACGGGGATTTTCCTGAGGAGAGCAGCAATTGGCGAGACTGGAGACTGATTCTGCGACGGATGCTCCATCTTCCTGAGGAGAGATGCCCGCGGAGGAGAAGAGCCGCCTCCCGCCGAGTTGATGTCGTTGGCGCGAGGCTTCAAATCTTCGGCTTCGCTGTCGCTCATGTCCACGAGTTCGGAAGAGTCCGAGTGCGGCGTGACGGAGCGGGAATGGAAATTCTCTTCCCGCTCCGGAGATCCTAGGCGGGACTTACGACTGTCCGGGCGGGAGTAGGAGTTGCCGCCGTTGGAGCTGCGCCGCCCCTTGTCGCCGTCGGCCTTGAGGGAGAGCTCGGCGTGTTTGGACAGGTTGTTGTTGTGGTGGCTGATGGGGTTGAAGGCGCTGTTCTCGCCGCCCATGACGAGCGGGAGCGGCATGTTGCTGTGGTGCATGAGGGCCATGGGGTCGGCGTGGTGCGGGCGGCTGTGCGGGACGTGCGGCGAATGCAGGAATTGGCGGCTACTTGTATGGCTTCCATGTCCGGCTGCTGGCGCGGGAGACTGGGAACGGACCGGCGACGCACTCCGGTTTGGCCGCCCTTGGCTTATCGAGGCCGATTGAGGCGGCGGCGGGGTAATTGACGTTGTAGGCGACAGAGGCCCATGGTGGCCAAGACTGGCTGGCGAGGTTGAGCCATGAAGCCCGAACGGCTTCATCAAATTCATCCTTTGGTGTCGCCTCCACTTGGCCCTTCTGTTCGAAAACCACACCTTCAACACAAAAATTTCCCAAAACTCACTTTCCATAAAGATCTCTAGTCTTACTGCTAAACGCTTTTAGAGCCCAGAACATCCATTTACACACCTGTACTCCTTTCTAATTAGCAGACTACCCTTTGCACCATATACTCTCATCAGTTACTGCTTTGCTTTTAATTCCTATTCTAGCATCAGACGATTTTGTCAACTATGTCAACCCTTTTTTCCTGGCAGTTAAACATTTTTATGACTTGAGGATTGAAAAGGCAAATGAGTGACTACGTATAAACTTCAACTCGCGAAATCTGAGCAAATGATACTTCCAGACATAATATTGACTTGTAATTATATACTGCCTTATGTAATGAGCTTATTCCTATATAAAACAACTGATATTAGGGCGCTGAAACAACTTATTGTCATTTCTGACACATACTACTGCTCTTTAATTACTTTTTTTCTTTTTTCTTTCCATTTCTAATTAAAAATCTTGGTTAAATATTTTTTTCCTTCATTTCTCACAAATATTATATGAGGTCGAATTCTTCTAAGTAATTCGGATCCGCAACCATACTATTACTATACTATATGTATATGTGCCATTCTATAGTTAGTCATATAATTAAGCGCTAGAGCATGTCTAGACTATTTTATTACCTACTTGAGAACCTAATTAATGTTATAATTAAAATCCCTATCTTTTTGTTAGACTCTGTTTATGACTGCTTAGGTTTTAATTGAAGGAGGTAAACCTGTTATTGTTATAGAGTTAGTCATTTTTCAATGATTCCTTCTGATTGTAAAAGTTGTGACACCAAACTGAAAGTGTCAAGAAACAAAAGGCAGAAGCTGCAACGTAAATAGTTCACCAGGGCCGAAACTGTTGCGTTAAATATGAGCAGTGCTATTAAAGTGAGATGTGGAGTCTCACAAGTCACTTGCCTAATGAAGTAAATATTATCCCTGTAAATAGATAGTGGGTGCTACTAGGTAGGACAGGATTGAAAATAGAATATGAAAAGTAAGTAGCAATATGATGGAATGTAAGGAGATGATATTTCTACTTGTTAATGCTCAAATACTCGACTCGTATAAATTATTATATGCAAGTGACTATTATTTGTCTAGATAATGTAAATTTCACAGGAAGAAGTAAGTAGCTGGATTTTGTGAGTGTGAGTTTGAAGATTATGCCTGATGTCATGAAGACATTTATATGTGAGTAAATAGTGGAATGAATTTCTCACTCCATTGTCACTTTTCTACTGTGCAGCGCAATTACAGAAGAAGAAATATCGTCAGTGTCCAATTTCCCTGCGCGGATGACTTGATACTAACACGAAGAGTTGAATGGGCTATCACAGATGACAATGTTAGCTAACAATGGTCCTGGTTGAAATGAATTGAAAATGAAATGATGATCATTGGGAGATTGGGCAAGGAGATTGAGTGAGTGGATTTTATTTCGCTTCTGACCCGTTGGATTCCTTGGAATTTCTTTATGGATTTCGACTGGAGATTAATCCCCAGTAGTGGGAAGCGTCTCTCATCTAAAATTCAAGACGTTTATGATTTCTTTTTGTTGGATGTGAGTGTGAGAGGTTGGGGAGTTGGGATAGATGAGTCTCTCAGGGCGAGATGAATGTGGCTGACTATATCTAATGCTTACAAATGATGAAGTCTCTATTGAAATGGCGAGAGACAGAGAGGTTCTATTCTGAGAGAAGCATTATACGAGTGGAACGTCGTAAGTGTCATGCTATGAAAGCCCATAATAATCTTCTCTCATCTATTTCTATCAAAAGTCTGAATGAGATGCGATGAGGGAATGGAGATGGAGGTGTAAGACGAGGCAGGCCAATCCAATGTGAGTAATTGGGAGTCAAGTTCAAGTTAACCTGAAGACTCACTCTGTTTCGACTTCGTTTCACGGTATCTCACTCCCGAAGAAACGCATTAGGTAATAATAGGAGTTGAAGATGCACTTTATTCTAATATTATTTGATATGGCTAAATATATAGGGATCTATTTAAGTTTGTCGTCTCATCCTTCGGCACTGCTCTCTGCAGCAAGAGTAGGAAAGAAGAAATAGGAGTTCAAGTGTCAAGTTTTACATGGATTACGTGTCAGAGGATGGGAGCGATAAGGAAGATCCTATCTCCTCCTTCTATGTACTACCTACCTACTTACATTCACTTATGTAAGCTTCATAATAATTAGCTTGATTTCATTCCTGATATAATAAAGGATACATAGCTACCCCCACCTACTACTCCTTTGGCTCAAAGCGCAATTTTCCCTTTTATTTCCACCATTTTTCACTAAATACCTAATCCCTAACAATCAACTAACAAAGCCTTTTTATCCTACAACATTTTTATAATTGCAATAGACTTGGTGGAAAAATTCGATATTTAACGTTTGAGAATAAAAGTGTTTCTACCTGGACTCTGGCTTCGGACAGACTCGTCTTAGACGCTAATCTCTCACGTGTCGTCACACATGGGTAGTGAGACTTGTGGAATTCTTTTTCCAGTTCTTGAAGTTGTTCAGGGGTAAATGTTGTTCTGTTTCGACGAAACTTCGGCACCTCTCCGTCACTGTCTGTTCCACTTATTGCACCGTTCAGCGATGCCTCTTCAGAATTTCGCCCGTCAAGCTCCACTGCAACATTCAATGTAGGAACTCTCAGGATTAGTATACAATTGTACAGCGTAACAAATACCCAGTAGCTATAAAACTACTACGCTACAAGGACTCAGCTTTTTCATCCGCAAAAATACTTTAATTCAATTATTTAAGCAAATAAACGGGAATTGATCGAGAGATTAGAGATTATTAACTTACAATAAGCGTTGTGGTTGCCTCTGATTGTGGGACTTTCAGATGAGGATGGTCTAGTGGATGAAGTGCTGTGACTTCCAGGATGAGAGAGATCATTAGGTGGTTGGTTCTGGGCGGACACGGCCGCCAGAGACGCTGCCAGAGCGGCGTGTGAATGGGAAGCGGCGCTTGGGTTCGAGTGCCCCATGGGAGGCCACAAATGGGCGGTAGTGGCGGCGTGAAGTGGCTGCCACGGCATCGTTGCGTAGGGATGGTAAAGACCCGCATAACCAGCTGCCCTGGCAAATTCCGCTGCTGCACGCTCTGCTGCCCGGTTTCTGAGGATGCGGTTGATACTGGACACACTAGGGGCGGTGCTGTTCGTGCACACACCTGAAATCAGTCAAATTATAAAATTAATTACATTGCTTTTTACTTTGCATTCTTTTGTTTACAGAATTCTATCATATACTCAATTAATAATGCTTATCTTTATTTTTATGAAAGAAACACTTGTATTTCTATCTAGTACATGCATATCCACTTTCGATTAAATGTGATATTATCAGATATTTAAATATTTTTAAAGGCATGTATAAATTGCTTATGCGATTATCTAGCAATGTGATGAAAAGTAAATGATATCATCTGAAGAAATTTTTATATAGTTCCCTTCCGTCTTGTCCATTAAATCAATTAAGTAGTTATCATTCTCATTGCGCACTAAGTTGATGGAACTAACAATTGAAATATGTACAATGTGTAATTAGTGAAATATGTAAGTGTAGCTGAATGATATCTTGGATTTTGTAAGTATTTTTGCGATTTAATTAAAATACACCATTCCCATTTTTAGCAACTGCAATTGGAGTCTATAGCAAATAAATTATAAATCTATTGTATTTATATTCCATTGAATGGTAAATATACTATTTCGCTTCTAGGAATTACATAAATACCCACTGCCCACACATGAGGAAATTTTTCGTATTTCATATGTAATTTAGCACAGTTCTCACAAATGCAAATAAATATATGTCATCTAAGGACAATCAAAGGTTATTGTGTGGTGTATAATTATACTTGTAAAATACTTGAGAATAAGACTGAAATATTAATGGAATGAAAGGCTGGATAATAAATAAAAAGTAATACAAATATCCAACATTGCCCATCTTTTGCCCTTCGACGTTTCCCATCATAATACTCATAAACCATCCCACTATCATCTTCTTATTTTATAATAAGCATAAAGGGACCCCCTGCCTATCATCACATTAGTAAATGTGAAATAGTACCCTCGTCCTGTCCACCCATCCTTTCTCCTACTGAAATTGAATAACTAATAAGTTGTTGGGCTGGAGAGCACAGTAGTGCTAATGCACACCCTCACGATCCCAGGCTTGCCCCTTTTACTCACACACACACAAGATAACTAAGGTAAAATGCCAACTGAAAATATACCTGTTTATACTTATGTTTACTATTCACACTGCATGGCTTCCTTGCCTGACACTTTCAGTTGCACTCTCTCATTACAAACTTAACCACTGTCATGTCAATTGCATAACTACTGCGGAATAAATCCTTTATTTCATTTTATGGCTTTGGGCAGACTTACTTTAACTAAACACTAGGATTTCGAATTTTATTGTCAATAGTTTTGACATTGGACAATTGTAAAGCTTAGCTCCGCTTATTCAACATCTCATATTTACGACCTGCACCACTGGAATCTATTTGTCTCTAATAACGTACTACAGCACGCATCAAGATCATAACCATTCCCATAACTTTTAATTTATACGTTTAACAGTACCTATAATAAGTAGCCATCTTCATGGTCAGAACCTCTCGGAATCCAAAGGCAAAGCCAATGAATGTGATAAAATCAAAATAGAAAGGTAGGCACACAAGTCTCAAGTTACCCTTCACTCAAACTTTGAATTTATTTAACATGAGCACAGAATTACATTTCGTTGTTGTGCCTGCCAAAGATAAAGAATTAACGGAGCAACATAGAGAAACTTATTAATTTGTATTTTAACAGTTACTCTGCCTAGTCGACAAACTAACAATAACCATTATCTGTCCATCTAAATGAATTTCAAGTGGTAAATGTAGCTGAATCAGCTTGGAGGACGTAGGGAATTCTTACAATAATCCTTTAACAACAAAATCCTTTGATCCCAACACAAAAAGTCAATTAATTATACATCCCCTCTGAAAACATTCAATGAGAAAGGGCTATTCATAACCTGAGTTTTTTCGACTTTGATCGGTATTTTCAACCCCTCGGGTCAAAATTCTATCGTTAGACATTTAGTACACGTAGATAATTAAGTTCCATGTCCATCGTCAATAGCTAATACAAAAGAGACCCTGCAAACTAATTTTCAACTTAAGAAATCACTTAAAAATGAGCAAATAACACCTTTTGGCAAAACAAAGAATTTACTGAAAACTTTTTGCTTCACCAACTATTGTGAGGTCTATTTATCATAATTTAGACTTTTTGTCATTTGATAAAAACTTTGTAACAATATCTAAAGGATTGATTTGAAAGGTTCTTTTTGCTACTTGAATACATTAAATTATTTTATAAGAATGAAGTGTTGGTATATAGTGTCGATAATTATTGTGAGTGAGCAATGAGGGCAGAGCGGATTAAATTATGTATCATCATTTCGATCATGAGCATGATCATGTCTTGTCACCTGCCTGCACCCACCTGAATTGAATCTGGAATGCACCTGCTTAGCTCTGACTGAGTGGAGATCTCCTGTGAACTTGATGAGTTGACATTTGGATCGGGAATCATGAATAATTGGGCAACATGCTTTTCTATCAATCCAGAAGGATGTATGTCCTTACATAGCACTTAAACTTATCCTCCTTTTTATATAAAATCTACGTAGTACAATAATGGAAGGTGTCTGTTGCTAAGTGTAGGAGAAGACCACACTTTGTACATGCACAAATGTTAGTTAATGCGCATTATATTTATTATAGATAGGAATAGGAAATAAGTTGCCAGTGGCTGACTCCTTGACTTTCCTTGTCTTTCTTGATGTTTGTTTGACACATGATGCTAAGCATGTATCTACAGACTATAGTCATCAAACGACATTTAAATCTTAATAAAAACAAAGGTACTCACTCGCATCTGACTATATACATCTGATAGATGGATGAGTGCTAATGTTCCTTGTAGATGTACACAGAACTGAAACATCTTTCCATAGCTGTCCAAACAAAGATCTCTCAACTCAACACAAAACTCAACTACTTGTCTATTTGCTTGATTGTTGTCATTGTCACTTGTGTTTGGCTTGGTCAAGTCTGTTTCTACTGAGCCTTGCTTACCTTGGCTACCTCACCTCCAACAATCTATTTGCACTGCAACATACAATCACGTCTAGTGAGTCCTATGCTTTCATTAAGTGCATAGAGGAGTCACACTGTATGTTTTAGCTACTTAAATACATTATGGCATGGTTTCTATGTAGTTTAACTTTGAGAAGATTTTCGCACACATAAATTACATTAGAGAAACTTGGGAGACAAGTAGCAAAGATGCTCTTGAGCACAATGATATTAACCTGATCAGTTGTACGATGTAATAAATAACTCTGACTTTGATATTAATCAGCAATGAAACTCGTACAGGTGTAAATGTAACTCCAGTTTAACAACCTACCACCTTTACTTGTTATATTACAATAGTAAGAGGGCTATATACATATAGGTAGCTATATATTATAAGTAAGCAAGGCGTCTGAACACAGGTAACATATTAGTTTCTCTCCTTGTATTTTATTGGTTATGGACTGAACACGTAATTGCATTGCACGTGAAAAGTAAGTTTAATGGGCAACTTAAGAAAAATTGCATTCTAGAATATATTTCATTGTTGCACCAGGATAGTTACATTATGCTATTACTTAGATGCTATAATATATGCATATAATATATCCAGCACTCTCCCTCTTTCGTCTCTCTGACAGACACAACAAAGTACACAGAGAGCGAGGGAGAAAGACATGAATGCTACACGTAAAAAACCATTATGGATATATTTATAAAGGAGGAGAGTGTGATAAGGTGTTTTGACACGGTAGTGATGACGGAGAAGCTAAATTAACTGAAGTGAATAAGGAGATGGGATTCTATTACTAGATTATAGATACATAAATCAAAGATACTGGTCAATCATAGGCAAGGCACTGCTTATAAAAATTATCTCCATTACCACTATCACAGTGTACAATAATAATTATTTTTTCACTGCCAGAGATTAGACGCGAAATTCAAGAAAGCTATTGACATATGAAAATAGGATTGGCTTGAGTCTCCTGACTGATTTAATTGTGCTCTCCAATGGGTTTAAGCATACTTTGGAATTAATAGAGAGAATGGGGATGGCAGTGTACGTACGCTTTCCTATTAGGGACTCTGTTGTAATCTGTTGGAAGAAAATAATAGGAAGCTAAGGAGGCCTGAGGGTTCGTCGTTGGAATTGCAAGTGCAATCTAAAAACATAAGGTCCTTACACAATGGAATGAATGTAACTCAGTGAGAGAGAGAGAGAGAGAGGATTGTGATGAGGTAGTTTGTTGAAGTGCAGGGACTAATGCCCGTTGGTTACGT
Organism: Tomocerus minor; assembly: GCA_009936455.2. Taxonomy (NCBI): domain Eukaryota; kingdom Metazoa; phylum Arthropoda; class Collembola; order Entomobryomorpha; family Tomoceridae; genus Tomocerus; species Tomocerus minor. The sequence goes on from JAAAYG020000009.1 coordinate 604,555, forward strand.
ATTTATGTCTGTCTGTTGTGTTTTCGCCCTGTCTCCGCAGTTTGTGCATGGAGTGAGGAGTAAGTAAACGTATCCAGGTAGAGAACATCAAATTCACATCAGTGATTATTGTTGTGTTCATCGTCATCGTCCGTCGATCTGGTCTGGTCACATCACAATTCACCTTCCTACAACTTGTATTTTGACGACCATCTCTCTCTCTCTCTCTCGCTCTATCTCCATTTCTATCCATAATGTGATATGATAATATGAATCTATGTATCTGTACAAGAGGTGATGTAAATTGAACTTTTATCGCCAGCCTGGGATTAATAGTTCCTTTATAATTTTATAGCTTGGATTAATTTCATTATAACGAAATGAGGTTTCTTTGTAGTGCAAGAGGACCTCATTAATTTTGATTAATGGCTTCAGACACCTGTCTTCGCTCCATTCTATTCGTTCCGTACTTTAGTGATCTTCAGCTCTTCTATACCCGTACACTTATTACACATTACCTATAAAATTTAACCTGCCATGCAATATCTTCTGCAACAAATAAGCTTAAGGCTTAAGCCAGACTAAGGTGAGGCAAAACAAGGTAGTCCACCTAGTAATAACATACTATCTGATTCCTTGTGTAGTTTCTAACTATGTATTTGTCGTTACAGAGCTATTGGGATTTGTAGGCAATAATAACGCTCATTTTTATCTTTTCATTTGCCAGTCCCAGTCTCATATCCTACCCTCTCCCACTACTACTCTTTAAATATATAGAAAATTATATTATTATAGTACAGACTAGAGCTGTCAAATATAAACCGGAACCGGAACTCCAACCGGAACCGGACCGGTTTTTCCGGTTCCGGTTCCTAAA
>JAAAYG020000009.1:605510-621111 GCA_009936455.2 Tomocerus minor
AGACATACAGACACACAGACATACAGACGGACAGACAGAGTGGGCATTTCTATAAAGCAGCTCCGCTACTTAATAATAGGGATTTATCCCTCGTCCCAAACATCAGCCCTGAAAAAGGAGTGCCGAGCAAAAAAGCTCTTGTTAAATTCCAGTACAATAATATAATCAGAAATAATCGCACGTTTATACATGGAAAAATGTGATTGTTTTCTCTGGCCGTAAGATTTCTCATCCTCATCTCATCCCCCTCTCTTATGCTTTTAATCCGCCAAATATCAATTTGGTTGGGCTAGATCTCTTTGCCTCTCTATTTCTCTATGTATGGCACAAAGATCCCATGAAACTTTTCAGTTACACCTCTGATCATTAAAATTAATGAAGGAAGCATGTGTCTTATCGTTACTTACAATTTGCCAGCGTCTGACTACCCGTAATAACTGGCATTTTCCTGTGGCTACCCTCTTTATTTCTCTTTGGCTATCAAATCTACAACAGATATTCCAGTAGTGCATTCGTTTATGCAACGTTCGTCCTCGAATGCCAAACGAAGCAAACACAAGGATGATGGAGGCAGGAAGAAGCACCTAGTAAAATCCTAACTGCGACTCTGCTAGTAAAATAGAACTTAATTGTAATCGTAATATTCAACATTAAACATAACGGGAACACCGCTACTCATATTCTTCCACTTCAAAAAAATCATAAGAACGCAATTTCCTCCTCACATTTCCATTACGTAGCTCTCAGTTCTATACGTGCATACGTAAGCCGCCCGTCTCACACTCCTCCATACCTATTACATAATAATATGCAGAGTAGCATTAGCGAAGACATCTCCGACGTCTACTAGCACTTGAGTTGTTAGGTCGAAAAGGCTGCAGAAAAGCAGGGCGACGAAGCAACTCAGGCCACACCACACACACATACGCATATAACAATAACACAAAACTACGGCATAACTTTGCACAGCACCATAATAACATGTCAGGCCGAGCTAGAACAATTTGCTTTTGCTAGCCTTATCAAAAATCATGTTTCATAATAATATAGCTCAATGCCTCTCCTCCACCACTCGCTATCCTTCCATTTACATATGTTTAATAGGATGGATGTAAGCGTGGCGTGTCAAAGTGCCAATTGTGGTAGAATAACTCATAGTCAAACATTAGTGGTGACAATATCACAATACGTCTTCGTCATGACTCATACTCGCTCATCTATACACAATGCCACAAAGGCCAATAAAATATCGGAAAATGTGCACTACATTCTAAATATACTCTAATTTAACTAACAATACAATACACTCCTCTACACCTCTTCTCACATTATACTAGTTAGTGTATAATATACATCCAGTCATATAATAGTAGCGAATTGCGACCGACAGTGTTATTAAGCTCTCTTCCTCATTCTAAAATACAGATTGGTGGACCTATCTCTCTTTCTCTCACTACATTATGCCACCAAGCCATTGCATATTGCATATTACATATCCATTTCAACTACTTACAGTCAACTGAGGAAAATAAACAATTAATACATTCCTTTCGCCTTTATTTTTACATGTCAAATACATCAATGCATCAATATTCCTTCCATGATATAAGCGCAATGATATCCCTAAACCTACAACTTTCACTATAACTTCAAAAGTTTCAATTCCAATGCCATATTCTAATTATCAGACACTTTAGTCAGTTTATCTTTATTCCTGTAAAATTACCTTCGGTAATTAGCGTATTTATCAGACAGGATTTATTTTGCTTACTTTATGCATATTGATACCAAACGAAATTATAGAGTAACCAAAATGTTTTTGAAATGAATACGAGTATTTTGCTTTTAAAAGTAGTTGCTATTACAGTTACACTTTTATATAGGAATGGCTTTAGTGTTGTTATACTTTTTAGAAGTGTGCAAAAACGAACCCAGTCAGATTGGTATGAGAGACGTAGGTGTTTGTAATGCACTCTGCAGTAGTCAGAGTCAGAGTCTACTAATAATTGCGAGGCAGAATATGCAAGTGGAATAAAGGACAAAGAGCAAAGTTATAGATTCATTTTCGTGATGCAGAATGGCAATTTAGTGAGTTTGTGATAGGTAAGCTGCTAAGTAAATCTAATAAATTCTATTGAACTGAAAGGAGTAGGAAAGGCAGGAGGAGCAGAGTCTGATATGGAATAAGATTAAGATTATCAAAGTGAGTAGGGAGCTACCTGTACATTGAACAAATTGATAGAGACGTCATTTGAGTTGGGGCAGAGTAAAATGTGACCAGGAGTTACAAGGAGGGGAGTCTACAGGAGGATTTTACGGTAGAACTTAAGTTGGTAACTGCTACATTAGTTGTACGTACGGAGTCTGAGCTTTGTGCTGCAGTTTGCTCTAGAGTCGCATTCGAATTCGTAAATCCGTAGTTTTAGTAGCACAGTGAGTGAGTGAGTGAGTCTGAGGCAATAGCTCTCATATAATGGGCAATAAAATAAAGGAATGAACAAGGCAGGACTACCCGTTCCTTGTGATTCCACTCTCCTTTGCACATACATACATAATCTCCGTAGATGCATAGGATCATGAGAGAAGTTATAGACAAAACTGGAACTAATGCACTATTATTACATCATTGATCATAGCCCAGTCAAAAAGACTAAAAATAAACATTCGTATGACATACTGTGAAGGTGAAACTAAACCTGTGCTGGGACACAGTAGAACAGAAATTATTTAACTAATTGCATTGGCAGCTACCACCACTCCTCTCTCTCTCCCATCCAATAAAACCTCTATAGCTGTTAAATGCAATAAAATTAGCATGTCCAGAAATAGTCACATGAGATGTTCACTTCGGCCCTCTCCATTTCTAAATCCTATATCCTACATACTAAATAATCATTCATAGCCCTCAACTCCTCAATAATATTTTAATTTAATAACTAATAATTAAACTGCAAAGCTACCCATCCACAACAACCAAGGAAAATAATTATCATGTCCTCTGCCAGATAAAGCTTTTTTTCTGAACTGAATATTCCCGAGTAATAACTAGTAACAAGCAGATATGATCCACTCTTATGTCAGCTGGGACATGTAACGATAAAAGGATTAGCATTATTTCAGCATCTCTCTCTCTCTCTCTCTCAACTTTCCACGCAACGCTTCAAATGTCCGATTCACTAATTTTAATGTGACAATGATAATGAAAAATATTGTAACGTGGAAATTTATAGGATGAAAGCTACAGGAGCCATAAAATATTAACGAGCGAAGAAGCAGAATCACAAAATTGAGTCAGAGTGTGCTAAATAAAAAGTTTAACTATCAGCTAGAATAGAAGCTCTGCCTCCAACCAATATCATGCAAAAGGCTTAAAAGGAAACGGCTATGATGCTACTTACTTTAGTCACTACCTACAATATAATACTTATTGCATGCTAACATTTATTACATGGCGTAGCTCTAGTAAGTAGCACTAGCATAGAGCACTCTACTAAATCTAGTATTGCTCTGGCTGTTTAATTGCTACCTAAACTACAATTAGGTAGGATGCATAGGAGCCAACGTTCATTGTATGACTCATAGTTTTGATAGTAAACGTTGTAAGGTAACTACTTCATGTATCAACCTCTCTTGTGCTATGTAATGTTATGTGATGGAAAATCATAGAGTTCTTTTTAAATATTTGCAATGTAAAGATAGAGAGGACGGAAAGGTAGAGAGGAGATAGGTGGCCAAAGATACTACAATAATATAAGTAATAGCCAAAGATAGTTTTCTTTTTCTTATACAAGGTATAGGTGATGGCTTAAAATAAATAGGGACAAGGAGAATAACAGAATAGACGTGTGTTAGTGATATGATAATAGTTTAAAAACAACCAAAGCTGTGCTTAGCACAATGAAGTACATTATGGCGTTATTATCAAAATTAGGTAGCACTATCACTATCTTTAGTTCTAATATAGCACGGAAATGTATCCCGTTGCTAATGTTTAATAGAGGTAGTGCAAAAACGCAAGGTTTCATGGGATAATGATAATATGTACACGACGTACTAAAGTGATATGCACACATTATTGCATATGCCTCACGAAATAGCCTCTGTCTACTGTAAGTACAATGGAAAAAGCTGTAAAAATCAGATCTCTGGAAGAAAGGAGTAGAATAAAAAAAATTTTAATTGTGTATGAGTAGTAGTAACTAAGATAGAAGGATTTACTCACCCCATAAACCAATCCACGGTGTCGCGGAGATATTCTGGTAACCTATCCAGCTTGATAAATTTCTCAGTACTTACAGTACAAATCACAAATCGAAATGAAATAAATCATCCAAAACTCGATGATTACAACGAGTTTCACACATAAGTCAGCATCAGCGATAGCTTTGCTGACTCTCTTCAAAATTCGAAATGCACGGTGAGGGCTCTAGCTCGCATCTCACAAAGATTTCAGCAGTGAACGAAAATATTTTGATATTAAGCTCATTGTTTCTGATTTTTTGACAATGTCATGACACAGACATTTAGACGAGTCTTGACAAAATATATAATCTTGGTTGAGATGATAGTTATGTTCGTATGAGCCGGATGTCCAAAGGATTTTAAGCAGTATTTTTGGATGTAGTCGCAGTAGTAATATTTTTTTGTCTTGACGATGACGAGCTACGTACGTGGAGGAAAATTATTAAGTTATGACTTACAATTGCAAACTAACACCCTACGTAGTTAGTATACTTATATTAAACGTTAACATATATTTTTGCTAATTATAATATCGAGTTGACATTGAAATTGATTGTCTGTAAAATATGATGGTTATTTAGCAATAAAATTACTTAGTGCAATGATGAAACTATTGAAAAAATTATCGTATGCTGTAAATACTGATTAACAGTGTGTAATATTAGAATAAAATTGACAATTAACTCTGCGTACCCCTCAGAAATTAGTAAATAACTTTAAAGAAACATCTATAGAGAGAGAGAGAGAGTCGACTAGGTGTATCTCGTGATGCAGAGGTTGGAGTAAGAGTTGGCTATCAAATGTCAGAGGTTAGGTACAATTGAAATATTAAATTCTGTGTGGCACTGATAACTCAACACAGGATTTGGTACACTGCCACATACACATTCTGTATTTGGCTCCCCTACTTCTTACAGACTATATTAAACCAGTGACATTTACAACTCAAAAACGAATTCTAATTTAGACTTCCTATCCGCTAGACCCTTACACAATACACAATATATCTTATCTAGGTTTAAGATACGCTTTAAAATTTAACAAAACTATAAATAGCAGAATAAATATTTAACCAACGTCATTAAAATAGATTATAGGGAGTACAGTAGAAAAGTTGCACTACCAGTTACACTAAAATGACAAAATCCCTTTGCTAGTAACAGTTAATCATTTTTGGTTATCAGTATTTTTCTGAAACAGAATATTCAACTCAAATATTTTTAATCCAAGTATTCCTAGTTATTAGCCACTTTTATTATTTTCCTAAGTATTCATTAGAATTTAAACTAATTCTATGCGAGCAATCCTCCTATTTTGATAAATATTTTCTTTTACATACTTACTATTATTAGCAGTGGCGTATTATTGACAATTTAGGATTTTAAAAGAGTAAAATACAATGAAAATTCTATTACGAGTTCTACTACCAATCGAGAAATAAACGAGGAATTAGTTCGTAGGTCGTAGATGTAGATTCGATAAATAAATGTTCCACATTTGTTTCGCTAATGAGTTTGATGGTAGACTCTGGATGAAAAATGTTGTTATTCAAACCAACTGGAGAACTACCTGAGTGGTCTATTGTCCATTGAACATCACAAAGTAGTTGGAAAAGATGTGGCAAGGCTCGTTGGGTTCAAACAAAGTGTCGTAATTAGAAATTGTTGACATTGGTTCTGAGTTATGGATATTTTGAATGTTGTTGACTGTTGATTGTATAGTAATTTCAGATTGATTTTTCTTTCTTCCTTTCTTCCGTCGTCGTCGTCGTTCGTGCCGTTGAACTTGGTTTTCAGAATAGTTTAAATTAAATGCTGAAGTGAATTAGTAGTGATCGCGATTCTGCTGATAGATTTCACGAGACATTAATTCGCACAATAAAGATTGACTGATAGATATTAGACATTGTATTGTACACTGCTATGTTTTGTATTGTTTGCGATTGAGTTGCTCGAATGTCTATGGGAATAACGACAACATTTGCGCTGATATTCAATCTGACTGACTCTGCTAGTCCTCGACTGTGAGAGGAGCTTATGACTTTTTCGCTAGTCCCACACACAGTTCCACTTCGCTTTTCCGTTCCTTATTCCTTATGTATTGTGTCACGTTGTCAGTTGTTTTGTTAGCTAGTCCTCCTCCAATACGTGTAGTCCTATCCTCGCTCGTACTCCTATCCTGTAGTCCTTCTCCTATCCTCCTGCTACTGCTCCGTGCTCTGCTGCAATGCAATTTCCCTGCCTGCTGCCTCTGTCGACTCGAGTCGCTACTCAGTCTGCCTGCTCCTGCCTGCTGTACAGCACGATATGCCAGAGTTCGACGTCATTCATGTACCATTGCACTGCACTACTATCCTACGAGCAATAATAATGTTCGTCGTCCACACTTCACAAGTATGTATGTAGCTTGGCCATGTATGGAATCAACATTACTTGACTCAGTCAAATCAAGACAAGCAAAAAGTCACAATAATAATAATCGCAAGACTCAGTCAGTCAGTTCCGTTCAGCTCACTCACATTGACAATAGAGTCCAATATCATTTCTTTCCTACTCTCTCTCTCTCCTACACTCCAATATCTATTGTTTCATTTGATATTATTTAAGTGCAGCTCCTGCCTACTACCCTATCATCCGTCCATCTGGCAGCCCATATTAAATACTCATACTTACCTATACAACTTCACCATGCAATATGACTTTTCCGTCCGTCCTGCCCTGTGTTCCTCCATTTCCTACTCTCTCCGTTCCTTGCCCTACTCATACTCATACTCTCCAGCCTGTTCTCAGTTCCTTCCTACTCCTACCTATACTTTTATCCCAATACGTAATGTACGAAATCCATTCTGATACTATATTTGCCCACAACCCTTTCACTGCACCAGTTTATAGTCGACTCATGTCCAAGATAATGCACAGAATTTTGCAATAGCACATTTTTGATCCTCGGCGCAATGACTACACTGCCTACCCATTTAAGATGAACTCACCTCTTTTTTAGAGCTGAATCACCAGAATTCATGAAATGATAACATTCTCTCTATAAATATCATAGTCAATTCCGTTAATGTGCATAAAAATTCTTTTTATAATTTTCAGTAACAATCTTTTAAAAATAGTTATACATTTCAATTGAATTTGTTGTATATTTTTGACACAGAATATTTCATTACCATTTTATAAGTAGGTAACGTTATCAGTAAGAATAACATCGAATTAATGCTTATTACCGCTACCCTAAGTACGTTGCGTTTACTGTAGAGACAGTAGACGTTTCTCTATCAAGCCCAAATAATTTTTATTTTTTCCATTTCATACACTTTCAGCATTAATAAACTTTCCTCAATGTTAAAGATATAAGAAATGTTTTGAAAATTATTGCGGCTAATAATGCGTGAAAAGAATATGTTAGTTTTCTAAAATGTCATTCAGTTGGTATTTTAAATAGGTATAACAAAAAAAAGAAATTATTATGAGAATTATGATAATATTATGAACTATCATGGTTTTAGAGTATACAGTACAAGCAGTATAACTATAGAGGAGGAGACAAATATTGTGCAATTATGCATGTATGTGTTAGAAACAAATTGCAAAGTATCCTTAATTTCCTTCCTATATGAGACATGTAAAAGTATAAAGGTAATAATATCGGTATAAAGCATGCATAATATACCTGCACTGAGTGACAGGCATATATTGTATGTGTATGTATACCGTAGTAATGCAGAGCAGGAGCCAGAGCGTTTTAGCCAGAGAGCAGTAGCAGAATTGCAGAAATGATAAGCAGATAAGTTTCTGGGAAATTACTGTTGCCGTGTTATCATAAAATTACGGTGGATGGAGCAGGCAGTCTCATTCAATTCTTTTCAGTATGGCAAATAATATTTTGGTTGTAAGTGCGTATCTGGCAGCTCTCTGGCAGTTGCGAATTTTGTGTACTAATTAATTAATGTCATACTTATAAGTTAGTTAATGTTATTTCAGGTGTTTATGGCAATGCAAACAATGAAGATATTTGAAGTATCTGTATATAAAGTCATGCAAAACAATAATACTCCCTATGTTGTTGCACTAACCATGATAATGTTGATGAGCACAGGATTTTTGCGCAGTATCTTCGGTTCGATAAGCATTAGTCACCTAGCTTAGCATTGTTAGCACCTGAATAGCATACAGTACTAATGAAAATACCATTGCCTCTAAGTAGAGAATGTACAAATATTTTATGTGTAATTTAGCTAGGCGTTCCAAGCGTTTAAAACGGATATTTTTGGATGTTTTTATTTCACACAACTTCGAAAATAAAATAACAATATGCGGAATAATATGTATTGTCATGATTTGGATGTTGTTCACATTTTGTGTTAGTTGTTAGTGTTGTGTTATTATGATGCTAACAATATGCAGGAGAAATTGATTGTCAGTAAATGAATGGGAAGTATGTGGGCGAATGAAACAAAATTTTTAGGTTATGCATATCAACTCCTTTCTTTATTTTACTTCAATATGTTGACGTCAGTCATTTACTTCACCCTTTTCGATTGATAACAGATCATGCCTAAAACTTGTAAGAAAATGTAATTTGAAACCTTTAGTTATTTACGGTTACAAGTTTACTATACATAGTTGTTTTAAAACTCTACTTACACTCAACAGGACAATTATTATTATCATAAGACTATATAGTATGGTTATGGTATCAAGCCAAGTGATGCACTGAATATTCTATATATCACAGATAACCTGTTAGCCTGTAACTACGAATTGTACATACTTATAGATAATTCGTAGGTATCTAATATGTTCTAGCAGTATACAATAAATGCGCATCGTTGTACCAAAGTAGTATCTTGTAGAGTATCGACTATTTATATCCGATACACATTTATTACAATACAGTTAAAGTATTACAAGTTGTTACATTATTTCATAACTTTACACTTGCTTTTTATTTGCTCGTATAATAATACAATAATTATCTATTAGGCATCCAAGGGAGTAATTACTTAACACATTTGTTTTATTAGTCCATACTAATACATTCTCACATAATGAATATTATCTTCAATAGATGTTTATACAACGACTTTTGATAACTTCAAGTATCTTATGTGGAGACATAAATTTTAGCTTTAATAATATATATAGGATAAATACGTATATTATTCTCACAAATGACCACTAACAGTAAATTTGAAGTTATCTGTGTGTGTACAATAATATGGATAAATATAGATTACCTATCAATTAATAAACCGAACTATTAAATATGACATGACACTAATTTACTAACAAGCTTTTATTAACAAACATGATAGCTAGCTTTATATAGTAAATAGTAACCAATGTCAAAATTGGCCAGATGCTTGATTGATGATTATCGCCGCCAACTTCTTTCATCCTCGTCGTCATCTTCTTCGTCATACTGCAACAGAATTTCATTTGCCAGAATATCTCCCAGCTACAAAAAAAATCCCCATATAATTATTAGGTCCAAAGTTTAAAAAAATTATGTCGAACATTGTCTAACTACAAAGCTTATTGAATGAAACTTTTGGATATTAGGTCAAAAGTTGAAATGTTATTTACCTCGTCATCATCCAAAGATCCAGCGTTGTCATTCTCCTCAGTGTGAGAAATTTCTCCATTGGAGGGGCTGTTGGAGTTCTGCTTATCTGAACTGTCCAAACTGTCATTCGCAACCCACTGAATATTTAGGGTCAAATCTCCAAAATTTACACCATTTGATTTGGCTATTTCTGCCATCACACGAGAACCATAACTTATCGTCAGGCTAGGCAATTTTAAATCTGTTTCATAAAATTCGATAGATCCAAATTGCTGAAATTATAAAAAGACAACACCAGTCAAATATGGAATGTCCTATAAAAGCATCTATAAATACAAATCATTTAAAATGATTTAGAATATTACTGCAAAGTGGGTTAGCAGATCTGTCAGTCGGGGAGGTGGAAAACCAGTGATCAATATCTTGGTTGGTCGGCGATCCACAGTTCTTAATGATCGCATTCTTCCCCGTCCACGTCTGTAAATAAAGGGAAACATTACAATTTAAAAAACATTTTTGCATTAAACTCGTCAGCATAACAGATATTTAATTCACAGAGATTTGCCAAGAGTTTTTTGGTTTTAAATGGCAAATTGGAAAATCCAATGCCTTTGAGGGTTGAACGGTGAATATTATGAACAATATTGCAATTTTAATAATTTAAACTTACATCACACGGCCACGAGGCACAAAACCGCGAGAAGCCCCTCGGAAAGCGCCACGACCACGAGGAATTATCCCCATTGACTGAGCTTGAACACGCAATTCAGTAACTTTTTTCTGAAGTGCTATAGTGTCCCCACCTTCTTGCTCCTTGTTATATAAATCTAACTCTGCGTCCAGAATCTCTCTCTGAGTTTGAATGAGCTACGTATTTGAAATTACAGTTGAATTTAAAGCCATTTCATTGATTATTATGAAGAGATTCAATTATAGAAGTACTACCAAAAGACTAAAAGGATTTGAAAACTACAATGATATTTTATTTACCTCCTCCCGACTCTTAGTGACAGGTTGTGTTAGCATTTGCACTTTTGAGGAATCCTCGAGATCTTTTTTAATAGTTTCAATACTCTCCTGAAGGGACTTAATCAGAGACATTAATTTTTCCCGCTCGTCTGGTTTCATTAGAGTCTTGTTATTTTCTAACTTTGCGATTAACTTTTTCTGTTGCTCGATCTGCTCTTTCATCATATCCTGCTTTCTTTTTCTAAGATCACCCATTAATTTCAGCGCTTCTTTTTTCTTTTCCTCCTGTAGTCGCTTACGACTCTCCTGGGCCGCTAGCATCTCTTGACTCTTCTTAATCGCTTCAACGGCCTTTAAATCGATAAATATAGACAAAAAATGCAGATCTTATTCATATATTTTTCTGTGTTTCCATAACCATTTATGTGATTACATACCTGAACTTTGTCCTGCGCTACATCGGATTGCTTTTTGAGAAGTGCTGGGGTGTACACGGTCTTAGTCAGGTTGCTCCCGGAAACTAAAACCTTTTCCTGCTCGAGTTTTTCTGTCTCTTCTGAACCTCCTAGCCGATCTTTCAGGGTTACCCTAGGAGCGCCCCCTTCAACTCCATCTTCATTCTCCTGAAATTATTAATATTACAATCATAAACAATTAACTCTTTGCAAATCCCAAGATCGAGTCATTAGATTGAATGAGAAACCGTAATGGCCTCCGTTCGTTGTTAACAATACCTTTTCATTAAAAACATTAATTTTTTTAGACAATCTAATAATCATGGCTTTTACTGAGATGATAGATTGCATTTCGAAATACTTGTGCATTGATTTAAAGGCTAATGATAGGAACTTAAAAGTAATAAATTGACGTCAAAAAAATTAAGAAAATTACCTTTTCTTTGTTATGCCAAAAGACTCGAATAAAGCGGTTATTAAGTACTGCTTCTGTACAGCGATACGCTGCTTGCGCTTCCATAGGGCTAGAGAATGTTATTAGGGCTGCTTCAGGGTCATTTTCAAAATTGATTTGAATATTGACAATCTTCCCGAAACGTAGAAAATGACTATTTAGATCCATTATGTTATTCTGTTCCCGAGGAACTTTTTTCACCTCTAGTGAACAATTGGCAAAATTTCTGGTGGGTTTCGCCCCAAGACGACCATGATCAAACCCGCCACGACCCCGTCCACGAGGGGCATGAAGAAGGCCTCTTATTAGGGGCTGATGCATTTGATGAGGTCCACGCATATCAAGGACCATAGGATTCGCAGATGGAACACCCATGACAGGAACACTTATCAGCTCCCTTTGGTGGGGCATTGGAAACGCACCCATTGGCCGCTGCAGTAAACCTGGACGACATCTTGGACCTGTTACCACATTAAATATTAGGGAAATAATTATACAAGTGCAATGAGGCAATTCACAAATGATTATTTCGTAGTCTTACCCATATGGCGTGGCCTGAAAGGTGGCTGCCCAGTTGGCCAACCGATTCCAGGTTCCACTGCAGGATTATCCGGGTAATATTCACCTGTTACAAATTTCATTAATGTATACTCTACAATGTCAAATTCGACTGCTGTGTAATTCTATATAAGTTCATTTGTTTAAATAAAATACAAAATTCAGACAGTAATCGTTTCATATCCTAAAATTGATTTAATTTTTTGAAAAATATAAAAGTTTAGTGAGCTAACCCATTAGAGGAACACTTGGGCGCATGATTTGCGGTGGGCCAGAAAAAATTGGCTGAGAAGGTATATTTTGGCTAAACTCAGCCTGTCTGTGAATATGCGCCGGGACTATGATATCCTCCAAAACCAGCGGGTCTTGTCCATGGTCATATGGACAGAGCTCTCCACGCATACATAACCCACGTTCTGCATCAGTAAAAACAAAGTTAGAATTACATCATAAAAAACATAATCTACGAAATGCACAATTTGAGTAAATTACCGTCAAAATCCCGACATCGGTTCCCAACATTCATCGGAGTACTCTGTAAAGCAGTTGCATATCCTACTTCTAAAACGTAAAAAATAATCATTTAGTTCCCACCAATAATGAAAACTAGCACTATTCATGGTTTTTAGATAGGATGTTATATAATATTTATCTTACTGTCGTTTTGGTCGTTGGCGCCGGGTCGAACCACTACACTTGGCAGCATCGGTTTTTCTGGCTCAGCAGCCGGTTCTTCGTCGACGCTAACGGGTATTGGCAGGAGTGGATCCTTCTTTTCTAATTTTTCCCTCAGGGGACTTCTGGATCGATTACGATTTTGTGATCGAGACCGCGATGCTGAACGGGAACGGCTGTGATAAGCACGACGGTATCTCGGCGGAGTTCTACTTCTGGCCCGGGGGGAAGCGGAGCGATTTCTTGCGGGAGATCGCGACCTTCTGAAATATTCAAAATTACATTACAGCAAATGCTAGCAGAAACGGGACAGTTGACAGTCAATCTATGATACAATAACATATTTTATTTGAATTAAGTAAAATTAAATATAAGTAAGTTAGCAAGGATATTTATGCCGCAAATTTTAAACATTATTGACCATTAGGCTTGCAAATGGTTTAAATGATTGACGATGAAAGCATTTTTCCTTTGACAAATATTTATTTATACCAGATTAAAGCCCAAAGCATAATTTATTTATGTTTAATGTTTAATGTATCTGCCGTAGGCATCAAAAATCTGAAGTGACTCTTCTATGCTATTTTAGACACCACCATTTTGCCTTCTGACTTGTGATCTTACCTATTTGCATAAGATGAGGAGACTATAGAATCATGCTGCTTATTTTTAAACCATGGGAGATTTTGAGGCCCTTCATATCTATCTAGGCCAACAGACGTTTTAAGGTTTTTGAAGCGCCAAGAAGGAGGTGAACCTCCAGAGTCGTCGCTACTGTCGTCCCCATTAGGCTTTTCTGGAGACGAGAAAGTCAACCTTCTCTTAACAAGAACACCACGGCGATGGACTTCATCTGCCGCTTGGACGGCTTTCTCACATGTCGATGTCGAACCCGAAAAGGGTGAAAGATTTATTATATTGTCTAAACTAGTATCATCCAAGTTCGGTAAAGGCGGACTTGAAGATGTTTCAGAATCAGAATAATTTGATGCAGAATTGATAATTGACGTAGGACTAGGTGAGTTCTCCATTGTTTCAAAGTTACCAAGCCCACTTCTCAATCAGTACAGAAACACAACTGTAGATTTCGAGATATTAATTTAATTAACAGAACGAAGTAGAAAACAACGACAAATTCAGCAGAGACAAATAACCGAATCGGATTTGATCAAGACAGGAAACCTAAGAGGCGAGAACCAACGAACTTCTGTAGTGAGAGTCAGTTGAAAATTGTAGCAGACTAGACAGTTTGATTGACAAGCAAGCAGAAGAGGTTTGAGGCTATCTGCCTTGACACATGTGACACAGGTCATGTGAATTTATGATGTAACACTTGCTCTAGTCTACTACCGGAAAGGCTTACGGTGTCTGGAGATAGAGAACGCGTAAAGCCTTGACCCATGTGACCAGGTCATGTGCGTTTTTTACATTTGCTACAGACCCACTGCCCAAGAGGCTCACGGATGGTGTCAGGAGATAGAGAACGCTTAAAATATACATTGCAAACTCACAATGTCTCTTCATTCAGGAAGACTGAACAGGCAGACAGGAAAGACTGTACTGTTCTGTTTTAACACCTGACATTTGAAGTTAATATTATAATACATCGCCCTCCAATTTCCACTTTCTGTTTAGATACAGAGAATTAGTTAGTTTGAAATCTTATACGGATCAGCAATAGCAATCCAAGATTAATCAAGGAACAGAATAAGACAAAAAGGTAGGTCATTTTTTAAATGGAGAATACGAACGAAAATCATTATTAGATAATTCTGCAGAGTGCAGATCGTGCTTACAAGTACATTGCAAATATATTGTGGAAATACTTTTTTCAAAGGAGGTAATACTTCTTAACAATCCTTTTCTCAATTTAATGTTAGTTGCTTAGATACGAGATTATTTTGTAACCCAGTCTATTCATGAATAAGATTGTTACAAAAATATTTGCCATCTCTTCCATTACAATAAATCTTGGACATGAGGTTTTTTTAGACCTCTCATTAATCTTTTAAATGGGCACATATTTATCATCAATAATTGGTGTTATGCCATTAGATCTATACATTTGACTTAGGTGCTACCTGATTTCCAATGCCGTTTTAAGATTTTTGTGCAAAAAATAATAACGGTTGTATTCTCATAGGGTCGGAAGCTACACACAAATGTGTATAACAGGTAAAGGCAAAAGGAGATAATTCCACATTTATCCAGTATAAATGCTTAGACTGGGAAACCTGGGGACACCAGCAAGATAGATATCTTATTAGTATTGCTGTCAATAATAATGAATGGTACCCAATTAGCATCGAAAACCACAGTTCATATTATAAAGGCTAGATCTGCATCTAGGTTTACCTCCTCTCATACAATTTCGTTATACTTTCACTTGACCTTGGATATTATCAGTTGATTATTATAGATCAACATTACCTTTGACAAAGGTTATTTCTATTTTACTTTCAAATTAAGGAATTTATAAGTAACCAATTACAATAGAACCCTATTAGATAGTAGATTCAGATAGCAGATTTTTTAGAATGCAAATAGATATGTCTATTTTCTTTCCAGGAACGGAAGGATCGACGTATTCAGACTGGCCAGGAACAACAGCTGTTTAAGAATGAATACCCTTTGCCTTTTCTGAATAGAAAAATTACATTTATGATCTCTACCACTA
>JAAAYG020000009.1:621211-638001 GCA_009936455.2 Tomocerus minor
ATCATGCGATTTTTGCAGGAAATCATCGAATTTTCACCTCCGCTACTTTGTTACAGCCGTTTTTGCAATGGTTTATTTCCTGTAATATTACAATAAAAACATTGCTTCTACCATTCAATTACTAAGTCTATTCTGCTTCTATCAAATCTGAGCTACGATTTATAGTTTAAAATACTAGAAACTGCTTCTATCAAATTTTATATACCTTTACGGGTATAAAATATTGGAGGCTGCTTCTATTAAATGTAAACAGTTCTAAAATATTAGAAACTGCTCTAAACTTTTCTTTTAGCTTTACGGAATATAATTATGGAAGTCATTACTAAAGATTGCTATACTGACAGCCATTATGTCATTTCCATGTGTGTACATTTTCCCTTGAAGCTGTGGACAGTACGGCGAGCTTTCTGTTACGGCTTGCCATTAGTTTTAGCTCGCCCTTGTGGAGCTTATGGAATCACACATTCTGTCCGTACGTACGTATGTTCGTTAGGACGATAACACCATATACCTATTAATGTATTAATAATATAGTATCTATACCGGACATTGCAAAACGGTCTGTTGAAACCACGTGACAGCAGGAGGAATTGTCTGCGAACGATTCTCGTGTGTTTTAGTAGGGATGTAATTTGAATTACCTCCGCTTCATAAATTATAACCAATGAGAATTCAGTAAAATGACGTCAACATTTCTCTCTTTTTAACACAGAGGGAATGCACTTAGTCCGGTATAGATACTATATTACACATTTATACGTATATGGATAACACTCGAACGCATTGAAGGAGGTTGACCACACTACGCATAAACATTGCAAATGAGCCTGTGACGAACCCTATTATATAATCACTTTTTGTTCATTTGAATAGTCAATGTATAAAAAAGTACATCAAAATAACTATTGTGCTTCTAATAAATTGTTTGATTTGTAGTATAAAAATAATGATACCGCTTCTACCTAACACTGAATTTTATAGTGAAACAAATTGTCATGGAAATCTTACCGCTTCTGTGCATTCATAATTTCCTGCAGTATAAAAAGAAAAACAGTGCTTCTACTATTCAGAAACCTTATAATTCATATTGCTTCCATTAAATGTTAAATATTTTGGTGGCATAATTATTCTACTATGAAATATTGAATACCGATTTTACTAATTGTTAGTGATTCTTTCGCTTGTAAACATTTTTAAAATATTAGAAACTGATTCAATTAGATGAAGCTGGTTGTTATTGAAATCTTACCGCTCTTATGCATTCATAATTTCTTATAGTATAAAAAGAAAAACACTGCTTCTACTATTCGGACAACTTAAAATTTACATTGCTTCCAAGTATTATATCGCAAGTGTGGGCTTTGTGTACAGTCAGAGAATGCCAATTTTTGATGCCAATTTTTAGTGCCTATTTTGCAATTTTTAGGGCTTATTTGCCTGCTTTTTTTGAGTTTTATCGTGCCTGCTTTTCCTAGCTCTGGTAACAACAAATCGAATCCCAATTACAAAATTGCTGAAGAGGCTCTTTTTACTTCCTTTACTATGCATTATGCTCATTCCCCTCAGCAACTCGCTTGGTGGACGTGGTGGAAATGTAGAAAGTACGCTCCCTAGCATTTTCTCGGAGACGTATCTTGAATGACAAAGCAAGTGCATCGTAGCAACTGAAATGTACTTGGGTAGGTGGCCTCCGCAGCACTATGATGCCTATTGCGCCTATGGATCGGTGTGAGTTGAAGTAAGAGGGTTAGAGACTTAGAGAGGGTTGTATTACTTGTATTGTATTGCGTTGCAAGAAGGGTGGACGTGGAACGAAGGTTACGAAAGAAAGAAGTGAGGAATCTGTCTAAGAAACCCGTCTAACTGACGCAACAATAATTAATTACAGTAGTGATTATAACAGTGATTATGCGAATATTATATTTTAATGTGAAGAAGTTACATGTATAGCGGTAACTGCTGTAGTCAGTAGCGTTTGCTTAGGTATTACTATTGTCGACAAAGAGTTTCCACACAAAAGATAAGCCTATTAGCGACAACAATAGATTCGTCGACTTCCATCAAGTTACAGAACGTGAAGCTTCGGCCAGCCGCCACCAATATTTTCACACTTGTGAAATAGCCATTCCTATGCACTAGAAAGAACAATTACTGACGCGTAGAGCTTCGCGCTTAGTTTTCCGGGTAACAATAAGGTTTGCGCTCTGTGAATTTGCAAATGTAAGTTAATAGGCCCTATACATGAACATTGAAATTCAACATGCGCGAGTTGCATTCGAACGACTTTGTTTAAACTTGGTCAGCGCGTAGTACTATATGGTATCTACCTACAGTGTGCGTCCCGTTTTTCCACACCTTCTGGTTCGCACGCTATGAATTTCCGAATGTAAGTATATAGATCCTATACATGTATTGTCGCAAAACGCGACGCAGGAGCTCTAAGCGTAAGTAATTGTTCTTTCTAGTGCATAGGAATGGCTATTTCACAAGTGTGAAAATATTGGTGGCGGCTGCCCGAAGTTTCTCGTTCTGTAACTTGATGGAAGTCGACCAATCTATTGTTGTCGCTAATAGTCTTGTCTTATGAGTGGAAACTCTTTGGTGGTAATAGTAATATATACGCTGTATAGTTCAACTCTACGACTAATAATATTTTTGATTTAATTGATATGCTAGCCGTAAACTCCTAAATGTTCATCAATTGTCAATTATCAATATCTCTTCAGCATTAAGCACATCTTCAGTATAATTATAAAATCATAATTAATACAGAACTCTAACAGAATTCTCACAGTTCTCATACAGAACTCGTAAGTTTTGGTCATATGCGCATGACAAATGACGATTAGGTATTTAGGCAGGCCAGAAAGCTGATTTGTTATTTCGACCAAGAAAAGAAAAAAACATTCAAAAAAAAATTTAGAAAATTTGGGCGCTAACACTAACCGTTAATTGTTCAAAAATAAATACAATTTTGCACAAGTTGGAGCCTTCTAGCCTAGGTAAACCTGTTAAGAGTCGCTTGACAAATACCAATCATTTTGGTCAGTCCCTTTTAGCTCGCCCTACTACAGCTTATGAAATCACACATTCTGTCCGTACGTAGTTATTGTGCTAACCGTCTGTTAGCACGATAACTCTCGAACGCATCCACGGAGGTTGACCAAACAATGTATAAACATTGCATATGGGTCCGTGACGAACCAAACAAAATGGGCTGAACTTAACACAGGTTTTACACAGGTATTTTATCGACAATCAGTCCATAGGTTACCGAGATAACGCGCGCTCTTGTTCATTTTGATGTATGAAAAGGTACATCACAATAGCTATTGTGCTTTTAATAAGTTGTTAGAATGGTTGTATAAAAATTCTGATACTGCTTCTACCTAACAATGAAGTTAATACTGTAAAAGTTACCGCTTCTATGCATCCATAACTTTGGGCAGAATAAATATAAAAACACCGCTTCTACTATTCAGACGCTTTATAATTCATATTGCTCCTACTTCTAAATTAGGCACTTTAAAATATTATAAACTGGTTCAATTAGATGTGAATTGGTATAAAAAATATTATACTGCTTTTGCAAACCTCTTCATTACTCTTCAATCTATCTTCAATCAATACATCAATTATTATGAAAGTCTTAATGCTTTTATCTGTTCACACTTTCTAAATGGTTAATAATTGATACACGTATATTTAAATAGCCGTAAGCATTATCTTTTACCTCAAGCATTAAAATTTGTTTCAATTAAATGTATATTGTTAGCACATTATTGTCTGATACTGCTTCTAACTTCTAACATGGAATTTAATAGCGAAATCAGTTGTTATTGAAAACTGAATGCTTCTATACATTCATAATTCCCAGCAGAAGTATTAAAAGAACAACATTACTTCTTTTATTTAAATATTTTTTGTTATTGCTTCTATCAAATGTGAACCACTTTTTCTAGTATAAATAATTGGATGCCACTTCTATCAAATGTTATATATTTTGCCTGGTATAAAATATTAGACACTGCTTCTACTAAATGTAAACTCAACAACGGATTGCTATATTGCCAGTTATTATGTTATTTCCCTATGTGTGTACACTTTTCCCCAAAGATGTGTATAGGGTAGCCTTCACTAGAGCGAGCGAGCTGCTATTCTGCTATGGCTTGCCGTTTGTTTTCAAATTCGATTGAGAAACTGCCGAAATAAATTTTAAATCCTTAGTGCACGTAGCCCAACCAAATAATGACCAATGCAATAGGCGCGTGTGTATGAGGGGGGAGCATCGTCAATATTCGCAACAATATTAGATTAGATGGATTTCAATATTGGATTGAAACAGGACTCAGAACTAACAGCTGTGTTGGTCTACTATATTTACTTTCGTTACATTTCTGTAGAACTGTCGTAGTTCGTTTGTAGTATGGATGGATACCGCTAGTTTGTACAGGCCGTCCTTAAGTCAGGAAGTCACTACCGTAATGGCAGTGCCACATCGTCAAAATTTTGCAGGAAAAAATAAAGTTTGTCTCACTGAGCGAATGAAATAGTGCTTCGTAAACGAAAAGCTGGTGGTCCTTTGTGTCAGTGACGGAGGCACGAAGGGTAAACATGAAAGATCATTTATTTGAAAGGAGAAACAAGTTAAAGTGTCGTAAGTAGCTTGGAAGACACGACAGTTAATAGCATCTTGGTAATCCCTAAGAGCATCTTATAGCCACGTATTGTTATTGTCTGTTTGATTTAACGTTTTGAGTGGGAAGTCATTCGGCATCTGTTTGTTCTAATTGACTCGAATCAACTTTAATAACTTTAAATACATAAACACAAAAGCAGTCATTTTCGGCGCACGTATTCGGCAGTAGAAGTAATCAAGTATACTTACTGATGTTCCCACTCGAAATTAATGCACACTCCTCTCGACCCATCTTTCAACTCGACAAATCTCTATGAGGAATGTAACAAATTGTTAGTCGTTTCGAGCTCTCTGTATTCCGTGCGGTATCACATTTCAGGGCTAATAAAATCAGCCATTGGAGTATTATGGATGTAGCAAGTCGAGAGAACATGATGTTCAAGTCAAGCCAACGAAAGCAATACAATGATTAATGTAAATGAAGGAAAGGAGTAAATGGAGCAACTTCCCGTTATTCACAAGTCTATCTTTATATTGCGTAACTCACTAACGCAATAATATTTCCCTTCTCCCACCACTCACTTCTATTACCTCCAGAGAGAGAGCATAAAAATGAGAACGGAGCTTAGCTGAATGAGTGTCAGGCATAGACATAATAAAAATATAAGAATCGTGAAATGAATGGGATGCAATGCAATTCCAATTCTTTTCCATCTCTGAATATGCATATTATGTATGTTTGCATGTATTAGTGTATATACGTTTAAATGTGAGAGAGAGAGAGGGATAATGTTTGGAGGAGAGGGAGTGTTGAAGTGCTTAATGTTGATGTAGTCATCTATTTAGCATTTATTAGTATACGCCTTTATCCTAGTACACCTCCACCAGGATACTATAAAGGATGGTTATACATTTTTATATAAACACAGAGATGGGTATTTGTGGAATAGGAAGCATATTGAGTCAAGATTCGAGATTACTTGGATGAGAGTGGAGGGAAGGCAACAATATTGAGTGGTTTTCGGTAATATGCAAGGTAATGTGTGGCGTGAGATGTAAAAGCGGGGGGATTTAGCCATGGAGAAGAAAGCAGAATATTATGACACAGTAGAGTGGATGCGGATTGTAAAAAACGGTTCAAGAGCATGTGAGGACAGTTGTGTTGAGTTTGAACTGAAAATATGTATAATAACGCAATGAAAGAGAGTGAAGATGAGTGTGAGTGAACTGCGGTTGTTGGTGGTAGGACTCTAAGTCGTAGCTAATATCTGTAAAACAACTAGTGGATATGTATTGTGTGTGTAGTTATGTCGTATTTGTGTAGAGAGGATGATGCGGTGAGTAACTTGGAAATAAAGAATGATGAATCGGATTGGCAATCAGCGAGGGGTGTAAAAAGAGCTCTTTTCGGCATCTTGCTATCAGAGTAATCCCATGGGTCGTGGACTCCGTTCCTGGAAGTGTGAAGGGTTGAGCAAAGTTGAATTCGCTGTTGTTTCGCCGACTTGACTTCCTTACTTCCCAGCCCCTCAAAAAAATTCAACGGAAAAAGGGCATAATTTATGTATGAAATTTGTCGAATACTTACAAGTGACACATTTAAGTGAGATGAAGATGAGGTGCGCAAAGATGTGAGTGCGAGCAATGGATGTGCTCATCTCCCTCCTCACAGACACCTACCTATTCTCTCTATTACATTCTGTCAGCACACTAAAAAGCAACTGTCGTGTAAGGAGAAGAGCCTTTGTACAGGAAAAAAGAGAAAACTACGATGTCTATAGAATAAACAGATGTCTATGTCTACTATAGCTACCTGGCTAATAATATTTCCATACGCACAGTTACATTTTCTTCCCAAGCGCCTTCTTCATGTGCTTGCCCTTAAATGCCATCAATGCTATGCAAATAATACGTTCTGCAGTTTTACTTTGACTCGACTTGACATGCCACACTCTGTCTTCTCGTGTCAAAAGGTTTTAGTTATATGCCAAGGTACCTACATGTGAATATTTAATATACCAGTAGAAAATAGAGCCTACTACCGCTGTCTATTTATTTACGAATATACATTAGACACTATAAGCAAAGGACGAGTTACAGGAATATATCTAGAAAAATGTTTTCTTACTTAAGTTGGGCTTGTTGGATAGAAAAGGGTTATACCCAAGGACCTACTACTATACATAATATTATGCTGGAGGAAACGTAAGGGTATGAAATGGCAAGAGCATATAATAAATGTGCAATAAGGCAACGGCAAGGACTAAGTAAGAAGAAGGGTTGATCTTGGCATGCATGTGTATCTCATCTTTGTTTTATAAATATAAATACATATTATTAAGTATGCATATATTAGGTAGCTATGTAAAGTCTTTGAATGTAGCGTCTTGCCGTTTTTTAATCCTTTGGGGTTGCTGGTAGTCAAATGGACTGGAGCACTCGAGAAGTTTTGTCTAAGTAGCAAGTTAAGTTATCACGGGTATCAGATATGCAGAATGTGTTTCATTTGGGATTGTCTGCGTATATCTGTAAGTTGGCTAAATATTATATCTATCTAGACTCTATTAGTTGTCTATAGAGGTTGAGGGGTTAAGGCAACAGAGGTTTGTGCAGTAGAAACTGATAGGGAATGGTAGTTACATAAAATACGCCGAGGGAAGTTAAGACGATTCTCTTAAGTTGACTTGTGCCTTGTCATTTGTCTAGAGCCATAATCTTTTTTTGTGAGTCGACGAGAGTGGTTTGAACTATTACTGTGCCATTATTGGGATATATTAGATTGCCTTGTGCTTTGAAATGGTAAAATGGTTTAGTGCTCAAAAATATTAGAAAGGCAAGGAAGGAGAATCCAATATTGAGCATGAGCATGGATGATGGGATGGTGGAGATGAGACACATGTGGAAACTAACAAATAAATGGTTGTTCCGTATTATCATTATGCAGGAGCAGCTCAGAGAGAGAGAGAGACAGAGAGAAGTGTGTTCGCCATGAAAAGAGTCAAGTTGTAAATAGTTGTCGCTACATAAAATAATGTAATGCACACTAGTGTGATGTTACATGTCTTATGCAAATACAAATGTATTAAGCCAGGGAAAATAGGAGTAGGTAGGAGTAGGAGGACAATGATGTAGTGAATGGGTGTACAAAAGCATCGTGCCCCAGCCGATTCCACGGGTGGGAGAAAGTCTGAAACATTTATGAAGTGCTACGTATTCATATGAATTGGTTGTGGTGGTTTAGTTCCGTTTGTCGGTGGTTGCATTGCGGTAAGGCAATCTAAAGTGCAATAAATAGAGAGAGAGCTTTAAATGCCACTAGGTAACTATTGTATTTTCGTCTGGATGGGAATTCCATATGTGTACTTACTACCACTGCTGTCTTAGTATATCCGAATCCAATTCTAAACTATAGGCATTTAATGCCAAGGATATTATGCATATGCAAATTGGATATTTACTATTATTCAACCCATTTGTATAGAAGTAGTTTGTCGCTCTGAGTCTATTGTTATTTGAATGGAGTTAGGGGCTAATATTGTTATAAGTGGTGCTGAATGTATTGTGTCTATATGTAATAATGTGTGTAGATATTAAAGAGGGATATACATAGGAATGATGGAGAATATGGATAGGAATGAAGAATAGAAGGTAAAAGGCGAAGACAAATTCGGCTACAAGTTATCGTCTGTCAAGTGACTATATACACTTTGTACATTCTGAGCTAATAAAAGTAACATTAGAAGGTTAGGAGAGAGCTGTGGAGTGAGTGTGAGTATAAATATGATATTCATATGGCGTAAGTCTATTAAATTGGTTTGGTTTCCTCTGGATTAATGGTGGGATCCGTGTGCGGAGTAGGAAAGGTAAAATATCTGTTCTGCTGAGAAATAGTTGGATAAGTCAGTAAATGAATGGAGAAGGTATGGGATGGGGACGCAGGGGCTGTGGAATGGATGGCTGTGATGTAATGCTAAGAAAAGAGAAAGAGTGAATGATTATGGATGTGATGCTCCGTGGCTGGGTTTGCTAAGTCTGTATCTCTGTAGGTAGAGTACATAAATAGCAAGTAGTTGAAATGGAAGAGTGAAGTTACAAAGGGAAGTGTATTGGATAAAAAGTAGTTTCGTGGTTGAAAGCCCTTTAACGGAGCGGTGAAGCCAGTCCCAATTTATGCGATAAATAATGATGCATGCAGCCCCATTTCGGAAAGGGCCCGTGCATATTTACACAGGAAATGGAAATTATGATTTTCTCGGAGTGCCATTGACGCAGTAGCTCCAGTGTAAATAACCATTTTTCAAATTTTATCAATATAGCACAGATGGATTCTGACTCATGGAAGATAGCTTTTATGGGCCTATCAAGTTGGAGTTTTTAAAAAACGAAAAAAACGGGGGCTTTCCAGATAACACTGAAATGGAAAAGAGGTAATTCCATATGTCATATGCATTAATGTCAAGTATTGGTATTGGGGAACAGATGGATGAATCTGAGGCTCTCAGCATCTCGCCTTCTCCTCGCAGATCATTTCCGAGCTCAGTCACTCACTCACTCACTCACAGTCCCACTCCACAGCCTGCTCCCTTTCTTCTCCAGGCACCCATCTCTTTCTCCAGCACTGCCAAGCAACCGACCTCCCCAAACGCCTCATCTCTCTTTCTTGTCTTAGCAGATCCGTCCTCGTCCCGAGCAATCCCAAACTCAGCCAACAGACACACACATCACGACCACCACGCCAACCCACTACCATGCCAGAGCATCAAGAAGAAGAGGACGCGGCTGAACACACCAAAAGATTAACATGCAAAGAATAGCCGGATCTGGATTTCTATACTCTTTATCGTATCATCCTCTCCTTCTTTCTATTCCAGCCAACCAACCAAAAGGTATTCTACTTCCAAAAGGAAAACCAATATAAGATTTGTCCTGAATAAAATATCGTATTTATGCCTTAGGAAAGAGAGATTGATGCGAAAATTCCCTTCCACCACAACACACTAAACCAAATCTATAGAGAGAGAGAGAGAGAGAGAGAGAGAGAGAGAGAGACACACACACATACATTTACCTTCTTATATCACATTGCTAAGATTCGACTCACTCTAACTCCGTATTACCGTAAGAAGATTTTCTTTCACTCCACTTTGACTACTGTCTGCCTCCTTACTTGCTCTTTCTATATTTTTCTTATTTTCCATCTCATAGTTGTCCCTCATTCACATACATACACAGTAAACAGTAACCTTAGCTTTAGAAACCTAACTCCATGAAATATTTAGTAATATTATTATTATCCTACCCGGCTCTGTACGGACATACTATACAGTTCCACAACAACTCTGTACTATCTGTTTTGCAATTTCGTGTACTACTACTACACTGTCAGTAAGAAAGACATTATTACTTGCAAAAATATTCAGAAATACTTTAAATACTTGTCGTGTGCATATAATAATACAAAAGCTATATAGCTACCTTTAGAAAATCAGTGTATGTCTTTACTGCATATCCGCTTGTCTCGCTGTATTTCTTTGCATTGGATATTGACTACATCTTACATGCATTCTTGTTGGCATCAATAGAATCATATTTTTGTGATATCTCGTTGTAGTACCTCAAAATATTACATTATAAAAGTGTTGGGGATGAAGAGAGTTTAGGTAGGGAATGTATAGTGTGCCTGCAAAGCAAGGTAAATAAAGAGTTAAGCATTAGTCTATCTGGATGTGATTGGATTGAATAGCTAAGCATGTCATTCAAAAAATAAGAAGGTTTAAGGAAAACTAAAAGGAAAAGAGTCTTGGATGTCTATAGAGGATGTACCTTCCTTATTACAAGCGAGAAAATATCATGACTTCCTTTCACCATCCTCTCGCGCCCAATTCCATTTCCATCTTCTTACTCTCGTTGAATGTGGATCATACCGACACATTTTTCCCCATCAGCCGATCCTCAAATATATTCCCAAATTCTGTTTTATGACAGAGTCAACCGACGTGCACAACTTTTTCTCTCTCCACGCTATCTATCCCATATACTATTGCCGCAGCGTGAGCACAAGAGTTTCAAGCTAATAAATCCGGAATGATAGTGTTATTTTGACTGCAGAACTATATACATACTTTTTAAATTGTGTATAACAATGCATATAAATACCTGATAAAGTACTTCAGTATATACTAGAGTCATATTTGACTTTCTCCATTCACAACTACATTTCATATTTATTACTTTTTGCATAAGAATTCACTGTCATTTTGATGTAGACACCTATAATAGCTTTCTTAGACACTTCCCCGTCAAGTAAAACGCTAATAATACTAGCTATCATTACAACTGATATACTTTTATGTATTTACATCCATAACATTTAAATGTTTAACTCTTTCCTTCTTCACACTGCTAATACACTCGCATAAAAAATCTCTTTCATTTTATACACTAAGAATATTTTTCAATGTTTCAAATGAGAAATTTTTTCCGTCTATTATTGTAATGCATAAATATATCACATGGGTAATTTTAAACAATTTACATCAATAGCTATTAGTATGAAAGCGAAAATCTTTAAAATGAGACTTGGTATAATATATTAAGGCATGGGATAATAATTGCAACGGCGTTCAATTAGAGAGTGTCAGAAGAGAATAAAATTTTCATATGCAAATGCAAGTAGCTTTGTGGATGAAGATCAGAAAGGCTAATTAGAAGAGATGAGTTTGTAAAATGGGAGCGTAGTTGAGTTTTGTGGGTTTGAGGGATTGAAGTTTGGCAGAGTGAATGGAGCGGAGAAACAAGTGCAAAGTAGAAGAGTAGCTAATAATGCAGGAGGTTGTGAAAAGAGAGATGAGGATGACAGTGCTGTGGAATGAAATTGGAAATGGATGTTGACTGTTGACATGCAGAGTGAGGATAATCTCTTTCCTCAGTCAGTTACATTATTGCCTAGTGGCTGAGGGAAGAGGAACAGAGGCATAGAGCGCTGGGAAAAACAATTAAGAGGGATGAATGATGCAGAGCGTTGCTTTGCATTGATTCCTTGGAATTGAAGTGGGTGGGTGCCTCTAACAAAAGTCAGCAGAGTATCGAGTAGTAGTAGTACGCGGAGTTGCTAGTTAATGTCTGTCTCCGCACACAGTGGTGTTATTAGTGTAACTGTGAGCTGATTATGAATCAACTGTTGACGATAGTTTGGTTTGCTGGGCTGTTGATGGACAGGCTGACATTGTGAGTGAGTATTTTGATATTGTGATGGGCTGGGAGGAAGAAAAGAGAAGAAAGGCTCTGTGGCCGGAGTGGAGAGGCCTTTATGATAAATTGAATCGGAATGGAATCAAGTGAATGAAGTTTGTGTGAATAATGATATCACCGCTGCTACTGCTGCGTCATATTGTTCAGTCGATTTGTAGAGGGATGGAATTAGGCAAAATGGAGAACGAGTCAAATCAAGATGAGCAAAGGCTGGAAAGGTTTTTTTAGCATGAAGATAGGCGCGGGTGGAAGGCAGAGCCGTGGTTGATGGATGCGATTCCCAAAGAGTCCCTGTCAAAGAATGATTAATGCCAGAAATGGATCATTCTTTATAAGACTACCCAGAACACAACATAAGCAAGAACAGACTCAATTCAATACGAATCCCTACTTATGATAATATTACAACTACACACAGTTCCTCTTTCTCAATCGTATTTACGCTAACTTCCTTTGTGGCTTCTTACTAACTCATCTTCTCGGCATATAACTAGACGACTCCCCCCGCACCAACATCCTACCGCATCTTATTTACATTCAGGGATAACTGTCATAAAGCGAGACATTACCTTATCGCATTAAATATGAAAAGAATCCTCATTTTCAGCAAAATTATAATCACATCACTTATACACCCTCACATTCACAAATAAAAGCATTAAAAAGAAACTTATAGCAAGAAGAAACAATTTTCATACTCCTGAAATTCATAAATATCTACCAACTTTTTTATTAATAATTTTATGAATAATTATAACGAAATTCTCAAATTTCAGTTGGTTGAAATAGTATCGTCTCAAGTGCCTAGTTTATGTTCGAATAGTTTGAAATAGTAGTAATTAATAAATTATATAAATCAGACGCGTATCCAAATGGACAATAAACTGCTCGCATTGTTTGCTACATAAGATCAACTTCACTAGTAACGTGAAAAATAGTTCTTCCAATTATACGAAATACGTCAGCAAAAAAGTTAGTTGCTCATGGTGTTCCAACTATGTATCACTTTCATCTGATTATTCCGTAGTTCCGATTTTGAAGTTGCAACGAAACAATCACTTCAGAATCCTTAAAACTTTTAAGTTTTCTTTTTACACTGTGTGTCGACAACTTTCAGTAGGTACTAGAGTCTAATTATGATGATGTTTTAAACTAAGTCAATCCACTAAATTGTAGCTAATAAAATTATGCTTTCAGAACAATCCCAAGAAATAATAGAATTAAAATTAGGCCAAGAGTGATTTGGTTCACGAAGTTCAAATCTTTAGACCTTTCAAAGGAAGCGCAGTAGACATGGTTTCAATGCACAACACCAAAGATGCTACAAAATAATGCTGTAAATAATTTATTTATAGTCAGATATACAATATATATTGCATATTATATAATACATGGAGATATAGAGACATAATTTCATGAACTTAGACTTTCTTAAAAGTTCCACCGTTTTGTCTTTGCTAGATCTATACATAACCTCACATACAGGAATGATTCAATGAGTCTTAAGTAAAGTTGACCAAAGTAGTCACAGATTATTTATTTAATCTTTTAAAATGTTTAATAAATTGCGTTCTGGATAGGAAACTTGTCAATTAAAAAAGTTAGCCTGTAATTGAATTATAAGAAGAATATAACCGTACCTACTTTATTAGTCGAAGTGCGTTCTTAAGGAGATGATGTAGATGAAATTATGTGTACCTCCCAGTAAGAAGTACAGAACAACACCTAAACATCTTGAGTAGCGAAAATCGACACTAATTACAAAATTTCCCCTTTTTTACAGCATACGTTTTAGCCGCATTATTAATATAGGATTTATTTTGAGAAATTCATAGTAATAAAGAAGAGCTCCTTTTTAAAACAAAATTGACAATAAATGATTAGTGTATGTGCTAAGAAGTTTTATGTTTAGTTATATGAAAAAGTAGTTAGTTCGTCAATTTTCATATTTAGAAATTTAGAACTAATTGTAGAATGAAAGGAAACAGCTGCACAGCTTTGTAATAAGGAGATCTGCATTTATTTTTGCAGATAGAGAGTGCGCACCTGGAGGAAAAGTCTTTATGAAGTGATCTAAATTGATTTGAAAGTGAGTAATGGGAATTCAATGCAGTTGAAGGCGAGAGCGAGCGGTGGCTGCATGCGGGAATTAAAGAACATACGGGAGAAGTCAAAAGAGATTAGAGTAAAATAAATGGAGGATAGTTGGGTATAGGAGTTATAGGAGTAGTGTGGCTGTAGTAATGTACATATTTAGGTTTGGTGCCGAGAGAACGGAGATGAAGTGGTCGGGGAAGTGTCTTACTAATAGTCGATGGTTGTACGTAGTAGACGTTGCGGAGAGTATATTTATTGGGAGCAGTGTGTAGCGAGTGAGACTGCTGGAGATATGTACATACAATGGTGTGATGACATGACAGAGCGAAGTAGATATCTAATAGAATTAAAGTTTGAGTGAGTAGTCTGTAAGTAAACTGGAATGGATGTTGATATATAGATGGAATAGAAGATATAATTCTGGGAAATAATTCGGCTAAGTAGACTAGTAGAGCGACATAGCTGAAGAGCCGAAGAGGTGGATTAGGTCCGCTGAAGGCGTAAATACAATGTGGACTCGAATTTCGGGATTTTCTAGTACATGCCATGTGCTGCACATCAATCTTCCATAGAAAAGTTGATGTCATTCTCCTGCTGATGCTGTGACTGTCTTTTTTATAAAGTTTTTTTCCCTTTTTACTCGGAGGAATATCGGCGGTTTATCGCATATAGACAGGACACAAAGCAAATTTTAATTTATGTCCCGCAAACGACAATGATTCAATAGAAAGTCTGAGGGTAAAAAGAGAAATTTCTATAAAATCATATTCTTCTGTCATTAATCATGTTGGGTAGTGACAGCATATTTGTATGCAGACCGATATTGCACATGCCAAATTCTATTTGATTAATATGCGATTTCAAATACCTACGCTACACACTTATAGCCTTAACTCCCAACCATCTACACACATTTCCCGACGTTCCTTCCCTTCCCTTACTCTCAATCCTACACTTCTTATACTTACTTCTCTGTGTATATTCGCATGACAAACGCTCTCAATTCTACTATCTGCATGTCTCTATGCACTATTTCCCTGTTTCAAGTCGCAACATTGGAAATCAACTCCCACTACAACTTCGACTACTTCTTCACTTCCTACTAATGTCTATAGATTACAGCCACACACACGTACATAGCTCCATTACCTACCTAACCATATAAAATATTACAATGCTTAGATATTTACATCTGCCGGCAGCATGCAATGCAACTGTTACTTACGGCTCTTCTTCATAACATCATCATATTGCATACATGCCTAGTGTCATGTTACACATTATAATGAACATTTTGTTTATAGTCAAATTTCTCTACTACTTATTCAACAACACACCTTATTACACATATTATGCACAACATACACAAGTGATAATATATTATTGTTACGTTCAAAATAGGTTTAAGCTATAACTAAACTAGAAGCAAATGCTAATAAGCTATTTTCATATCTTCCATATTGACACCACTATATACTCAGTTAACAATATATAGGCCTAGCAGAACTATTACTAACTTAGTATACATTCATATTAGGCAGTAATGATATGCATTAGTACTCCAACATACAGAAAGCCATATACAGTATCTCTTCCATAAGCGGACCATAATCAAGACTAAAATCGCTTTTCAACTAATTGGAAGAGTAAGGGTTCAATAACAAATTTTACTGTACTATAAAATTATAATCAACTACTGCTTTATATTGGCGATCATCCAACAGCCTCAGGTTCGTCAATTATTCATATAAAGAAATAAAAGAAAATATCCTAAGAAAGATTTTTCAAACACATAACCTTTAAAGTTTTCCAGCTCAATCCAAAATATTTGGCAAATATTAGTGTAGGATGTTGAAAATTTTAGATTTAATGTATACACTTGAGTGCTTTTTAGTAAAATATTACTGTACTATTCCGATGGGTACTTGTACATTCAGCGAAATATTTACTTACTTTTTAAGGCTCTGTGGATGTTTAGAACAAACTTGTCATCAAGCAAATAGTTAGACATTATGCCTAAGGTATATTAATATAGAAATCGGTTTTATCTAACTATTCTTCTATGATTGCATTAGGTATATGCCTAGCTAACACATTTAGAGAGTCGACACCACACTCACATAGGAACAGAGAGTGAGACTGCATGTATACAGCCATTTGCCAAAAGCTACAGATTAAATTTTAATGCTCACTCTCTTTCATTTCTTGTTCTTTCTTCGCCCTCTCCCTCTTACTCTTGTCCCGTCGTCATCTTAGTTCCATTTCTAATTCTCTATCCACACCATCTAATCATAACCATGTTTTCATATTATCATTTCTATTTGCTTTCACATGCTACACTTAAATAATATTACTTTTTCGATGAATCACAAATGTAGCAACACTCGCTATATTCCTTAATGCCAATGATGTCAGAGTGAAGCCTCGCTGCTCGGGGCATAAATGTTGAAGCTCTCAGTTATAGGGAGTGCATATGGTACTTATAATAATATTCTTAGAAATGTATAACCATTGAAATGTAACACCAATAAACGTTCTTTTGCGTCACACATTTCTTATATAATTAATACCAATGGGAGAGTATTATTCATCTATATGCATTAACTCGTACTTAAATATACAGCTTGTCATCTCTAGAGCACATAATATCTGACTATCAAATTAATGAATGTTCAATAAGGTGGTTTCCTGCTCTTCACTAGAGAAAATTGTATGATAACTATAACTACTGCAGTAGGTACTTAAATATTATGTATGAGATTTCAACATTTTGCCAGGAATTTTAAATTTCGTCGGTCTTATA
>JAAAYG020000009.1:642502-657080 GCA_009936455.2 Tomocerus minor
AATGTGTTTCAAATGATTGCATACGTTCATTTAGTGTACACCATGCTTAAAAATATACAATAGTAAAATACGGCAATTGCTGATTACTATTATTTGACCTGAGTTTACTGCATAAAAACGTGTATGTTTGATGTTCACAAACATGTTTTAATTTTGAGAATTGCTTGATTAATACTTAATAATTTATTTGGTATAAGTATTGTATTAATACCTACTGTAAAATTCTGGAAAAATATAAAGGCATTTTTGTGGTCATTCAAAAATATTTTAAAATCAGTTTCAGAAGAATATTTTTGAAGGGATTTCATAGTTTTACAAATGATTTGTACATGTCGACGCGACGCACAAGAGGGATTTGTGAGAAACCGGAGGAGGCCCTTTTTGGCACTCTGTTGACTTTCGTAGGTTTGTGTAACGAGTGGAGTGGAGTGTGATGACGGAAGGAGTGCAGTGCACAGCCAGAGAGATATCCTGCAGGCAGAAGATGCAGAACGACGGAGAAACAATCGCAGTCGTACTTTGCTTCCAGTTACCAATCGGATTTTCGGACGGAGGAGGTTGCACATCAGTCTACACATCGAGCCTCAGCAAAGATCGGACCAGGCAGACAGACTCTCTCTCTTCTCAAAATTCTCTTCTTTCTACGAAAGTGCGAATAGTCAGGAATGGTAGGTGTGAATGCGATTGTGGGACGGTCATGGCATTGCTCATGGCATTTGAGATTGTAATTGATATGTCATATCTCTCGCTTTAAGCAGTTCAACCTAAAGGCTTCTTTGCTTTTCTAAAGACACAGTTCTCAGTCCTTCTGTAATGTCTCCAACGAAATCTTTCAAAGCGGCTGTCTTCGCTAGCAAAACGCAAGATAAACATATTAATTTAATTTAATGATTTAGAACAATTACATTTTTTTGCAGACTTAAACCTTAGCTATTAAAATATAAATTTTACTTCATAAAGCACACTTTTATAATTGGCAATCAGAGTACAAATAATTTCCAATTAATGGCTGCAGGGAAACTTGAGGAGCTGTGCTAACCAGGTTATAATATTCCTGCAATTTACAAGAAAAATTTATGAATAATTTGTCTTTTTAGCTAGCAATTAAAAACCTTCCCAAAACCAAGAAAATACCAAATATACTGAATGCATTGTTGCAAACATAGTTACTTAGACTGTTCAGATAGCTCCTTCTTTGAAAACGAATTTGCTGTATCGCAAAATCTTAATTTGCTAGTACAGGGTTGCTTTTCAAAATCTTTAAGATCTTTAATATTGATTTTTAGGTAGAGTTCGATTAGGAAAATGAGTATTCGTAGAATGTAAATGATTATAATTAAGTAACTAGGATAAAATATTTTTAAACTTATTACTAGACATATAAATCAGTATAAACAATGATTAATTATGAATTTTGGAGGTCAGAACTCCTTGTACCAGATCTTTCTGACTAATATTCGAATTATTGGAAAAACGTCTTTGTAAAAATGTCTCTCAATAGAAAAATACTTTTTTTTTGTTTTTATTTATAACTATTTGTGCAATATAAGACAATAATCTTTCGAATTGATTTAGCGTTATACAGTGGATTCGCACGACGCGAATTTTCTTGATATTATTTACGGCATTGTGCAGCTTCTCAGTAAAATAAACAAGAAACTTTTTGATAAAAATGTAGTTTGACATGATAAATTGGAGTTTCAAAATCCTTATAGTTATTGTTGAGTGTGCGTCTGGTGTGTATTAGCAGAACTCGTTCTATCTTCAGATTTGCGCGTTGAGAAATGGTAGGGCACGCATGGTGAGGTTCGAAGCATATGTATCTTATTTATTTACAATTAATGTCATGAATCAGGTTAGAGATAAATTTAAAAGAAGAGAGGAGCGTGGAGAAAAGTGTTTAGTGGAAGAGGCGAAGATTGTGTTCTCAAAAATGATTTTGATTAAAGTTTTTAATTGCAGAAGAAGAGAAAAACGTGACGGAAAAGCAAAGATATTTTAGACAAGAGTCATGAGATATGACATGACTATCTCTGTCAGTTCTGTCCGTTTACGACGATTAGTTTAGTTTATGTTGTCTACTTGAGTATTGTTAAGTGTTCGTATGTGTAGGTAGGAGAGGAGTGAGGGGATATAATTTTCTGTTCTTTGTGTATATTTGTCGAGCTAGCTATGTGTAAAAGGGTTATACGTTCTGACGTTGGGCAACGAAGCTTAGCTGATACTCTGCCTATGATGCACATGTAAGAAGTGAGTGAAATAATGAAACTACTTTGTTTGGTTGGGTCTAGTGGATATTGGTGGGTGCAGAGGATTTAGTACTGATGTACAAATGGGCTCCTTCCATTACAAACTCATTGGTCATAGAGATACATGGAGAAGACAAGAAATTTCTACAAGATAATTACAGGTGTTCCCAAGTTGAGTCTATTAAAATTTGAAAAGCGGAAAGTGCTCCACCAAAAGAAACTCTTCAGTTTTTTTTGTTCTCGACATATTTACATGTGCCTAAGTATGTAAAGCATATGCCTACATAACATATCTATTCTATACGCATGATATTTACTCATCTTAAGACAATAAGACAATGCGACCATCTCCTGAGTATTACTCACATTATTAGCAGTATAAAATGTAAATTGATGTAACAAAAACACTACTTAGGCAGTAAATGGATAGGTATACATCTTAAGAGGTTAGTCAACCAGTCTCAATATGCTTCCTTTATATTTCATGGAATAGAACAGAACAGTAAAGTTCATATTGTCCTCTTCACGTCTTATCTGTCTCTATGTGCCAAGTCTAATGTATTTACAAAGTACAAACAAACGCAAAAGATGGACACAAAATAATAGACTATCCATAAGTACTCACATTAAATACACTGAGCGTTTTGCAAATGGCTCGTATATCTTCGATGATAATAAAATGCTGCCTGTGTGGTGTTTGACTGCTCATTCTCACTTGTCTGCACTTGAACATTAGATTTTTACATGGCAATAACAGAGCACAATTTTGTGGTGTAAGTCAACAAATGGATATGCACTTATCCTTGTTAGCCATGTGCCGAGAGTACTATATACAGATACTTATTGTTAGAAGAATAGAACTCGAGTACCTACTTACTTCATCTTTCCCCTTCATTTAAACTTACTTATTATCTGTATAGTTAGCAGTTTATTACCTGTGAGTAACTATGACTAGCCCCAAATCCCCCCATTCAGCATTTACTTCATTTCTTTTGTCAGTTTATTTATTGTTTGTTAAGATTAGTTTAAAGACAGTATGTTTACTTTATAGCTACACTTACAATTAGAATTTGCGCTTTCAACGTCCTGCCAGATAAAGACCGGTTTCGTTACCTTTTGACTTTTGTGACATCACTCCAGAGACCCAGAGTTGAATGGTAAAAAAAACTCAAAGGTTCGAAAAAAATCTCAGCGCCCCGTAACAATATAGTACACCACAAAGTCTCTTTCCAGTACATAAAAATTAAAGTAAAACAGAAAATAACGACACAACCAGTCATTTCCCTAAATTAAGTCACTGAATAAATTTTTAACTTAAAACTATGTACAGTGAATTTCTTGTCCAATGTAGGTCGCAATTGTACATTTAATAATTTTAAGTTACAATCCAAATCGGCAAAGTTACTCGATCCGAGAAATTATTTTAAAATTTGACTAAAAATGTCCATTTTTCTATATTTTTAATATAATTTAAAGACGTTTGAAGGAGCTGTGAACTTGAATACAATACGAAATCAGCGTCAATGTCTTAATACATTTACAAAAAGACGGAGACTCATATAAAGCTGAAAGATAAAGAAGTCTACTGGTAGATAGAGATGCTAATACGCATTTCTGTATCATACATTGTTAATATAGCTAGATATCTGTAGGGTAGAAAAGGGAATTATCCACACTGACAGTCTTTGAGAAGATTCCCATTGGAAAGCTGAGAATTTTGAGGATAGTATTATGGGAATAAGTCGGGATATTATAGTTTTTGATAAGTACGGGTCTAGCTACGAGTAGTAGGTCGGTGGTAAGGTAATAGCTCAGTGAGGGTTTACGAAGGAAAGGATAATCTGTAGATGAGCAATGCAAGGAGTGCAAGGTGGGAAGACTAAGAAATGGTAAATGAGAATCGACAATGGTCTGAAAGGCAGGACTCACTGGCCATTCAAGGTGAACATTGTGAGAAGTTAATTCGCATGAGTCGGGGCTGAAGAGGGAATGCTGCAGGGGATACAAAGGGCTCATAAAATTTCTTCATGGAGTGTGTCTTCAGTCTATACTTTTCGATGAGATACGAATGTGATGAGCAATAAATCAGCAAAAGTTGGGATGACGAGTGAGTCGAGTCTATTTCACTTGAGTTCACTTGCACTGCTCACTCTACATAGGTGGGTCTGCCTCGGTACCTACCCAAATTCACAGACAGACAATAACAGAATATATCCAGTCAGATGGACGGATGAAAAGATCAGAGATTCAGTAGGTAGGTACCCTGGATGAAAAGGATGCTACTTAACAATATTATTATGGCTACATAAAATGTAAGCAACCTGCTCAAGCCATTGTAGCTATGTGTACTTATGTAGTTAACTATGTGCATTTATTTAGGATTGGGAGTCTGTAGACAAATAAGCATAGGTGATCTGACTCTTGAGTCCATTTAATACGTGATTCTACATAATAAAATATTAGTGCTGGCACTACATGAATATGCTTTGTGTTCCATCATTATCGAAGGGAAATAAATGATGTGTCGTGAATGTGAACTGGACTGGACTCATGAATTGAATTAGTGGATACCTACATGTATC
This sequence comes from Tomocerus minor, assembly GCA_009936455.2. Taxonomy (NCBI): domain Eukaryota; kingdom Metazoa; phylum Arthropoda; class Collembola; order Entomobryomorpha; family Tomoceridae; genus Tomocerus; species Tomocerus minor. The sequence continues at coordinate 647,334 of JAAAYG020000009.1, forward strand.
ATTAAATATTATGAATATCCAATGGGATTGATCCACTGCTCTCCTGCAATCCACAACTCCAATCCACAGACGCATCAAAAAGAGCTGAGCGATGATGATGATGTGGAGAGGACGGAGAGAGGCGAGCGAGCGGTCGGTCGGTCCGAAATCATTTTTATATCTCTAAATATAGGTGGCAAGAGCTTTTTTGCTCCACTCATCTCCACTCACAGCCAGTCTCTCCACTGCACTGAAGTCAACTAAAAAAGAGAAATAGACTGTGTAATTATGTTATTTGCATACCTAGTTGATATCCAAAAACTGGAATTATTCCTCTTGCCCCAAGCCACAAATCTGTTATGGAGACTACGCAAAGCCATTTGTCAAGTCTTTATTTCCCTCTGCATCTATTATCAGAGTATTTCTAGCATCTTTGCTCCAGCATCCTTTTCCCTTAGCTTTTAACTTCCCTGGATAGACACTCAATAATACAATTCATCGAAAACGAAGGCAAACAACCCCTTTCTGTATGTATGTCGGCTATGTACACATCTCCAATGTCTATCAAAGCCAAGTACATGTACGTACGTCTCCTAAAGTGCATCACAAGTATGTCGATCTCCAGCTCTATATCCCATTGACTCTGTTTATTGGGTTATGTTCCTTAATACATGTGCCCACTTGAACACAACCCATTTGTTTAGCTACACATAGCATGCAGTATGCAAATCTGTCGATAGATATTTGCATGCTAAATGGTTGCTCCATGTAAAACACAAAAAAATCCTATTATATCCACGAAATACTCAAATTAATGCAAAAGGTTTTAAGATGTAGCAACCATAAAGTCCATAATGCCATTCTTTCCACATTCTGTACTTCCCAATTTTTTGAATAATTAAAAGTGAGAAGGTCAAATTTCTGACTACATGGGTTAGCTAGTGATTTTCCTTTATAATTTGTGAAGTAATTTTGATTTCCAGAACTATTTCCGATTTAAAATTATGCCAACGTAAAATAACTCCTTGACGTAATTTTGCATTGCAGATCTGTTTTCCTTTTGAAATTGTGGTCAGAATAGTATGTACTCTTTAAAATAAAGTTAGCTAAATGTTTTGAAATGGAGGGGATTGAATTAATGGAGTAACCCCTAAGGACGGCGACGTAGGTAATTGCACACAAGAATTACATGAGTTGGAGCTCGGAGAGATAATGCATAGAAAAAGCTGTGGATGCATATGCTGTTATGATGGATAGTGTTTAGGGCATCCCTTATTGTTGCCGATGCATACTTCACATCAAAATGCCATGCTATGACATGCAGAGTGTAACTACTATATTAGTAGAGAGAGAGAGAGAGAGGTTCGGATATGGCACTAGTCAAGTAGGTCTTAGTATCTGGTTATGTGTGGTGTGGTTGGCTACAGCCCTGTGCATGCTGAATGTGTGTATTCATGTATGTCCCTACATGTGTTTTTAGTGTATGTCCATATTATATGGATATTACATAGTCGGATTGCATACATTGTGTCTTTATAGTATTCTCTTCGGTTCGGATGAATCTCCTCTCCTCACAATAAGTTAGGAAATGAAACTGAACTTCAGTCTTTTTTCGTACGTGCTCCAATACTCACACTACACTAGGAAGGAGGACTAGGCTCCAACAGCATTACACTGCATTAACGTAGCATAAAAAAGTAAATCTACTAGTTCGCTGTAGCCGAGTGGAGTAAAAGGCTCGCTTATTGCAAACTCTATCAACATCAGCTCAACAGCTTTTTTCCTATCCTGCCTTTCCCGGTCTCTTCACTCCGCTCCATGGCATTTCCTTCATTTCATACGCATAACATACAATAAAGTAAAGTGAGATTAGCATCCAGTTATTTCCATACTCCTCGGATACTCGGATCCAACTACAATCTACGTACGTATGTGCCCTTCCTACCCACACATCTTTTTCTACTACCACGTAATAGTATTTGCTCGATCCTCCTATAAAAAAAGCATTTTCGTCTCACAGAAATTCAGCTTGGCAGTTTTAGACATTTCGTGAACGTCATTCTGTCAAATATTGATAACAGAAGAAAAATAATAGACAAAAATTGCGCTTCGCCATTGTATAAATCTCAGATTGCTTTGACAGTGACCAGTGGCTACTGCGGCATTGACAAATTGACATTTCTATCACGGTGACAGTGTGGCAGTTTGTGAAAACCTTATCGTATCAAAATATCACATCCACACCTAACACTTTGATTACTCTTGCACACAACAGAAAGGGATGCCTAGCCATTCCAAATACATAACGCTGCTATTGTGCTAACTTATACTTTTAGTCACGTCACCTGGAAATAATAGACTGTCCGTCACTCGTGTTCTGTGAGGTAAGAGCTAAGACTAAAATTACTATTTGCCATTCTTAAAAACGTTTTAGGTAAGTAGAGTCCAAATCCACTCTCAGTCTATGAATCCCCTATTCCTACATATTATTTTATTATTAGAGATAATAAAGGCAGAAATATTTCATTCAGAATAACTACTGATTTTTAAGTACATTGCCCTTGGAGAATTTTCATATAAAAATATTTTATCATGACACATGCGTTCTATTCACATGATACATATTAATGGTAGCAAAGGGTTGAAATAGCTTCATGGAAAATACAGATAATTTACAAATTGCAAGGGATGCTACTAAAACAAAAGGATGACACGTTTCATCCTTATAAAGCTGCAAATGTTACTAGTGCCAAATGTTGTTACTAAGTTTCTAATAAAGTATCATATTGCGTAGCAGGAATTGCGTAGAGATTATGTAAGGTGAAGCGGGTTGTTATTTTAGCAGTAGGAGTGAGTAGGTATGTGTGTCATGTATAATAGACTGAAGAAATCAATGGGATAGAATGTGTGTGGTGATGGATGTATAGCGATAATAATATATGTATAGAGTTGTGCGATGGGGGTGTGATGTAATCATTTAAGAAGGAAGAGGCAAGCTTGAGAGGACGGGTGTCATGGCAAGCCATAGTTAAGAAAAGGAAGGCAAGAGCTGAAGGAAAGCAATTCAGTGTAATTCAAAATGCAAATTGCATAAAGTAACTCTTGTGTTGTTGTGCTGATGCTGAACTGAACATGATTGAGAGGGAGAAGAGGAGAATCTGTAGCATGGCTTAATAAACATGCCCACCTATACTTTCATACAGAAGAAGAGAAACAAAATCTATAGCTATCTATCCAACATAATCGAATAAACAAGCCTGTATCTGTACTAAGTAACAGAGGACAAGAAACTGAAGCAACGTTAAATCCTTAAGATATAGAAATACAAAGTATGCGTATGTGCAGTCGAAAATTATTGCAAGTGCATCAAGTATGCATATTATACATACATAGTTACATTGCCAATTGAATGGAATCTGAAGGTAAGCCAATATTGAAAGTGATTTAAAGGTGTGTGCACTCTATATTTTATTATCTGGATTATATTATCCAACGAGTAAAGCTAGTCAGGTAAAATGTAAATCCACAGAGAAAAAATATAAATATGCAAATGCATAGAGGATTTAATATGCTAGAATATTTAAAAAAAAAGATATAAATGAGTTAGAGATTATTGCAGGAGTAAAATCAAAGTGAGTCTGAGTGGAGGGAGCTTATCGTCATTTAGCTGCGTTGACATAGAGTTAGTAAAAGTGAAGTGAGGCGAAGAAGACATAATAGATTAGGTCATTACGTAAGATGGAAAGGAGAAGAGCGCCATGAAAATCAGGCGAGAGTGTACATAGAGTGCATAGATAGGGAGTGTGTGTGTGTGTAGCGAAGGCGAAGGGAGCGTGTGTCTATGTATTACAGTTGGGAGTTGGAATGAAAAGTCTTGAGTTGACTGAAAGTGAGAGAAGTGACTGTGTGTGGAGTTGGTCGTTATTTGGCGGAGGAGAGTCGTATCTGGCTGTGTGTGTCTAGGAGCCGTAAGAAAGAATGTGAGTGATCGTGTCGTGTGGTACGTGGAGAGCAGGAGGGAAGTTAGGGCACTGTGCAAGTGTGCAGATGATAATAGGCAGAGTGAGTGAGTTAGAAGAAGAGAGGGAGAAGTGCGAGAGAGAGAGACAGAAGAGGAGACAGAGAGACATACAGAGAATACAATAGATAAGTACATAAAGAGAGACAGAGAGAGAGAGTTGAGTCGATAGAATGGAATGAAATGGTGGAGGAGAAGATAGGAGAGGACAGATCAGTCAAGAATCCGCCTTCAATTGTGATAAGTAATTTTTAACTTTTTGTCATCGCTTTTTTGGTGTTGTTCCACTGCTCCTTACCCAATGGAACCAAATCGAGGCGTTACGTCTGAAGAACAAGAACCAATGAGTCTTCGGGTTGCGCAAAGGATTTGACTTCACAGATTTCATTCTAGTCCAATTCAACTCCAATTCGATTGTTGTTGCTTTTGTTCATACCTACTTCTTGCCACTGTAATTTGATATTTGCTGTCGACCTGAGTACTGTCCTCTCCTGCTCTCTGCACTGCATACCTCGCTCCTACTCTCACGGCCTCATCTCTACACACACACACACAGACGCTCTTTTCAACTCACCGACTCAAATGACTGACAATCACTTCTGCATTCTCCTACTACACACCAATCCAAATAGCGATCTCCTTTTCTCGCACTCACAAACCGAGTCCAGGACCAAGGCACCACACTCAACTCCTACTTACTTACAACAACGACGCAAACAGCCCAGTGACAAACCCAGCCCCAACTCTTTCTCACTTTAACAGCCCAAAGATTCTCCTACTATTATTGCACCACCTTATTGTGCTCCCCATTTCAAATAGTAAATTCACACAGAATTTATTTGTGCGATTTTTTTCGGAATCTACCTGTAATTAAAATACGGACCCTTCACAATTTTCTTCTCTACTGGCAAGCCTGTATTAATAATTCTGGCTATCCGTTTAAAAATCCACTGACAAGTACCTCACCGAAAATAAACCACCCCTCTACTCAACAGAAACTCTATCAGTCCTACATTTACCCAGTGATTCAAGATTCCAGTCAATCTTAAGGGTGTGTGGTGTTTTCTCTGTCCGTATTAAATTAATTAATTACCTGTATAATTTGTAGCTACTTTTAAGTTTTTGGTATGGAAATAAAATGATTTATTCTCAGATTACACCTTAGAAGAATTTTTTTATTAGATAGAGAGCAGAGTTAAATTTAAGTATGTATTAGTGCATTAAATTATATATTAAGTGTACAACTGTATATGTAATAAAGTGTAGTTAGATTTAAATGTGTAATCACGTCACGTAGTTGTGAGTACTAGGTACAAGGATCATATTTGACAGTAGATACACAAACACAATAGTTACATAATGTTACATTGTTGAGTTTGAGATGCACGTGTTCGCCTGGGTGAATCTGGAAATCTCATCCCATCTCCTCACTTGATCTCGTCCTCTTCTTACACAAATATACATCCATCCAGTTTCACAACAAACAACGTAGGAGAAGATGAGAGAAGAGTTCCTCTGAAAATCCTCTAATCTCTCTCCCTGTAAGTATGTAGCTCTGTGAACGTAAGTAGTGTACTGGGAGATAGATCGTTAGATTATTAGTAGTCTCATTGCTACAAATGTATTTATCTACCTGTCCTGCTTGTAAATGTTGTATCTACCTGTAATAAGTAAGTGAGGCAGAGTGTGGCTATTACAGCATTGCTAGGATAAGGAATTATTGGGTTAAGGACTGGACAGACGAGTCTGAATGGAAAGAGGAGCGGAGAGGAGCGAGACGGAGTAACGAAGGGAGACCAGGTAGACTCATCAGTCAGATATAACTAAGTAAGCTCACACTGCATTACAATCAGCTCACTGCAGAAGAACTCTCTGAGAAGTTACCTGTGCTGTCTATTCCCTTTAGCCAAGGAAGGTAGGTAGGTAGATAGGTAGGAGCTAGCTGCTCGCATTAGTCGATAAGACAGCCTATTTCATATACAAGTATCTGTATCAATGTGGAGAGGAGCTCGTATATGTGAGACAGACACTTATATGTACATATGTACAAGTAAGAAGAGAATAGAGCATACCCGGTTACTCCTCCACTATCTCTTGCACTAATAACAAGTCGAAAGAAGAAATTCTGCAAGCACCACTTCAGACTCAACAACAGAACACATCAACACCAAAGCAAACCACCGCACCGTCATCCAGTTCACTTCAGTTTCTATCAGAATACGATACTGCCGTACTCCACTCCACACTCAACACCCGTCCATACACAACTACACCACCATCCACCGAACATACCTCCACTCAACCCAATTCGAAAAAGACTCTCGGCACCCTCATTGCCCGAACTCCGCTCTACCTAACTACCCGCTCCTACCCACTCAACCACATTCTCTTGTGCTCCGATACAACATCTCTCTTTTTCAGACTCCACATCCTCTGGGTTAACACACGTACTTTTTTACCCCTTCCCCAGTGCAATAGTAATACTACAATAAGTGACATTCTCACTAATTAATCTCAACAATAACAATTTCACAAGTGAATTAAATACTACAGATAGGAACTGAAAAAACCATCCCCCATACATTGCATATCCACATAGATTGCTAATTAGTATACAAGTTTTTATTTTAAAAGTAAGCAGTGACATTTCCTTATATAGGTACATAGCTACTGGAGAAATAATTAATAGGGTGTAATTGATAATTATAGTTTCTGCTCTAGTTTCTATGAAAGGGCTGAGATTGTGTTTTGTTTAGCTTAATACCCCAAAAAGTTAAAGACAGCTCGGACTCTGTACTAATTAAATGCATTCATGCAATAAGGTTTCTTCATCAAGTAATGTCATTGTTTTGTTATGATTTGAGCAGGATTTCGATGGGAATTCACTAAGTGCATCCTTTGGAAAGAAAGGGGTAGTGAACAAAAAGAAAGACTCAAATCGCGGACAGCCGGTTGATCTGTTAGCTGCTAAAACAAACAGCGAGCGTCGTATGATATCCGGTTTCTCACTCACCAAACACCATCCCAGTGAAATTAAATTAATTGAATATCTGTAGAGTCAGACAGAAAGAACATTGGCCCATTTCACCACTTAGCAAACTACAGATAGGTAATGTATTAGCTGAATTGAAAGCCTGTGTTTCACGATTGTTTTCATAGAAATGCTAAGTGTATGCACATTTGTTGATGAGGATCAGTGCCACACCCTAGACTCCTCTCACTAATCAAAATTCACGAAATAGACTTAAAAAAAACCTTTCGTGCCAACGAGCTGATCTGCACCGACTAATTATTATACACTTCTTAATCTCTGTGATTGTTACGATTCACATTCTACGCTCGTTGAAAGAAAAGTGTTGTGGGACTTGATACAGGAGACAGTGTCACCCCGAAACTCATCCTCTACTCTGCGAGATTTAAATGAGAAGTATTTGTGGACAGTGAATTAATCTTGAATTAAAAGACAATAAATTACATTCTGGTTCTTTATCCTGGAAAAGGGAAGTTGTTCATTCTTTTGATTGTTGGAAGAGTCAGATCAGTCTCATAAAGCCATCAGCACTACTATGAACATAGCTATGAGCCAGAGTCGAGACGCTATGTTTGGCTTTAACTTGTCAATTCGTCGAATATACAATATTTTGTCACAGCAATAGACACTGCGTAATAATTTACACGAAATTGTCACTTTGCCACTTGGAGTGCAAAGAGTAAGACTGGAATCGGGAGCGGAACTGAGTAGCAGTCAGTAGTGGGAAGAGTGAGATTTGTCGAGGGATCAGTGTGCGAGATTTCCGAGTGTCAAGGACTCCGGTACAAAATTGGTACTTGTAACTTGAGCAGTGTGTTAATCGCACACCTAAACTCCTACATACTCGGAGGGTCAACTCATCTCTCAGCTGAACGCCCAATGTTGATGAAAATAGATCAGACGATGGAATCCGGAGGGTCAAGCGGCGAAGACGTGACATCTCCACCCTCTCGTGGCTCCTTGTCTCCCATGGCCCTTCCTCTCTCCAGCCGCGGCTCCAAGGCGCCCTACAGCCCTCCCATCGACAGAAACTCGCCCCTGGGCCCGCCGACGTCCCTGGCCGCCCAGCACATGATCAACTCCATTGCCGCCTCCTCGGCCAAGAACATGACTCCGGGCATCCTGGCCAGTTTGAGTGCGCTGAACGCCATGAGTTCCGCCGCCGCTGCCGCCTCCTTCCACCACGACTTCGGCGGCAGCAATTCTTCTTTCGTGGGCGACCGCGGACTGGACCGCCATCCGTACGGCAGCCCGCCCGCCCCGGTCGTCCCAAATAACGACCCGAGTGCCAACGAATGCAAGTTGGTCGACTACCGCGGGCAGAAAGTGGCCGCCTTCGTTATCAATGGGGACACCATGCTATGTTTGCCCCAAGCGTTTGAACTCTTCCTCAAACACTTGGTCGGTGGTCTCCACACTGTGTACACAAAACTGAAAAGACTTGATATTGTCCCGATCGTCTGCAATGTGGAGCAAGTTCGCATCCTACGCGGTCTCGGTGCCATACAACCTGGGGTCAACCGATGCAAACTCCTCTCTTGCAAGGACTTCGACGTTCTCTATAAAGACTGCACGACGGCCAGGTATTACCTTTACTTTACTCTTCTTCTTGTCTCTCTCACGCGGACACTGCAATCGAGGGAGATGGGAACTGCAGCTCAGTCATTCCTCCCGCACATTAATTAGTATTATTAGCTAATGTGTACCTACTTAACACCCTTTTCGTTAATGACCTTGCACTCTCAGACTACGGACTGATGGACGTGAGAATGTTCAAACTCAGGTTATCTTCTCAATTCATCGCAAACTTTCAACTGCATCTTGCGTAAATAAATACACCGCGGCATAATAATAATAGTAATAATAATAAATCTACGGCATTTCTATAGATATTACACTGTTATTTTGATTTTCCTAGGGAAACCTAGATAAATATATACTGTTGTAATTCTGCAATAGGGAAATTGTTCTACATGTATATAAATAGTGATTACGAACTATTTAGACTCACATTGAAATCATAGAAATTAATTTTGATAAACATGCTGAAAGAAGATGTAGTACATTTCCCCTATTTCCTTATTTAAATGAGATTTTGACAATTCTATATGATAACATTAGGAAAAATCTACGGCTACAACATGCGTTTACTAATAGATGTGTGATTTTAGTAATTAGAGACTATCCTGGGAAATTTTTAGTCATTAAAACCGCTGTGTGGTATATTGTGAAAAATGTGGGATTTTATTTCACGCGTAGTCATTGCCTCAGTTTCCATCCGTACGTATCTTTATCAGGCGAGGAATTATAGAAGATTTAGCTTCACAGCGGGCAATGAGACAGAAGTTAATTGTTGTGCAGAGGAAGGCACTCATCCAGTATTATCATTACATCCCCACATTGCTAGTGCGTGCAGTGTTGTGTTGATGTCTAAAAAAGAATACAAAGTATGACCAAATGTTGACAATTTCTTTCCGTGCCTCCAGTCCCCGTCCATAATTTATTGCGGCGGAGACAAATGGATTTGAAAGTCAAAAGTCATAGCTTATGTCGCAGATGCCATATGTTTATGATGATAAAATGACGCGGCGTGCAGAGAACAGAATATTAAAACGGGCAAGAGACAAGAAATGCCATGTAGTATTTATACGCACACTTCCTTTCATGACTGGTATGTCAATATCTCTTCCGTCTCCATCCCTCTCTCTCTCTCTCTCTT
>JAAAYG020000009.1:660877-720352 GCA_009936455.2 Tomocerus minor
GAGAGAGAGAGAGAGAGAGAATCTTTGATGTAAGTACCCAGAACCATCATTCATTCTTCAATTCTATATATACTCAGTGAAGCTATGTATTTAATTAATACAGAAATGTTAAGGTTATCAACAACTCCCATCCTTGACTTGACTTGATTTTTGAGTTGATGAAATCAATTAGCAATTTATTTTAGTTGTTTATTATAATTCTCATGTATATAACAAGTTAGGACTGGCAGCTACACACTCTCTCTGATTTCAATCAAATAATATTATGTGTGCGTAGGTATGGTCTCTTAAAGAGATGGCTTAGAAGCAGTTGGGATAATTTAAAGCAATTCATAACCAGCATGCTGTCTAATCAACAGAGAATTTAATGGTGCATTTTATATGGTTATTATTCATTGTGGCTAACTATAGGTGGGCACACACGAGTTATTCTTTATGCAACAAATGTAAATCAGTTATAATTTTTCATAGGCTGCTACTTGTCCACATCATTTATTATCCTTCTCCCATTATGCTAAATACACAAGCCTCCAAGATAAAATATCAAGATGGTTTATAGGAAAAAAATTTGCATACTCCCCATGTTTGTACATACTTACATTCAGTTATGTGTCAGTAAACTATGACAAAAGGAAGGTCAAAATCTAAGCTAAGACATAATGACGTAGCTAATATCCCATCATACATCAGTCCCAATCCTTAACTCAGCTATATATGCCACATGCTATAGATATATTGAAAAGGAACTGATTTTAAGTCAACGTGAATCTGTGCACTGAACTTCATAACAGGTTCACTGCTAGTATTATAGCAACGTGTCCCACAGAACATCTATAATCGCCAGTTGTTATATGGAGAGTGAAGTTGAGTGAGGGTGATCTGGAGTTGACGGGTCAGAGTCTACGCGTTTCTTCCGTTCGGCTTTCTACTAAAATGTGCATGCACAGCTCCGAAAGACAGTTAACGAGCTAAGGTGAACTGATGCGAGTGTATAGAGCGTGGAGGATGTCAGACATTATGAGGATGCTCCTCTTTTGCTTTCTTCCTACCTTACTATTCATTATTCATGTAGGAGGCTCTACTCTTTTTCTTTATCACAAAATATTATATGCACCTTACTATATTTCTGGTGGATCCATCCATGTTGACGTACCTAGTCAATATTTTCAATAGTACACGAAGAATCCAAATGCTAGAGATGTTTGAATAGATACAAGGTTTACGGTTGACTAGTGAGCAGAGAGACATTTTGGGTAGAGCGAGCAGAAAATGATACTGACCTTACCGTAAAGATATACTGGAGTTTATACTAAAAGCCATCCAAGTGACAATAGCAACTCATAAGAAACTATAAGACATCAGTTGCTCTTCTTTCGGATAGATAGATATAGAATATTTTATATAATATTACATTAGTTGTGCTAGGTTAGCTAAGTTATTTCTTTTTCGGGGGTCAAATTACTATGTTGTGATTACATTTGTTACCTAGATGGATTTGAAGTTTTTTCTATGCAGCGCAGGTAGGGATTGTAACTTGTAGAATGGACGGAATGAATTTTAAGGATCAGTTGAGTCGAAATAGACAGAGGAAAAGTGGAACATGGAAAAAGGAGCGAAGGGATGATCAGAGAAGTGGAAATGATATAAAATGACATTATGTGGAGTAACTGAAACCGAGGAGAATTTTTAATATTTAAGGAGGCTCCGTGTAGGGATTTATTTTTTCTGTTGCGGGTGGCGGATGACATGATGGCTCGAAGAGAATAGAGTCTGGTGAATAGCTTCTTTTTCTATTTCTCGATATTCTTCAAGTGTTTAGGGAAGAGGGAGATATTAGAAACAGATACATACCTACGGAGAAATATAACAGTGATAAGGATAGTTAGAGTATTAATATTAGACGGGGGCTAAGAAAAGAAAATTCTTTGGTTTAGTGTTTCTGATGAGATGTGTGCCTTGTGTTTACTCCTGCCAGTTTTGCTACAGATATTCCTCTAAAGATGAGATTAGACAGAAAATAGAGAAAAAGATAAAAAAGAATAGAATGGAAGTAGTAACTAATATATAATATTGTATCTGTTTGAGAAAAGATGAAATGAAATGAACAAAGGATCCATTTATCCTTGAAGGGGAGGATATTTAATACGTTTGTTGTACGGAATTCAAGCTTTGGGAGTTTTTCAGATAATTACACTTTTTAGAGAAGGCCGAGCCAAAGCTATGCAATGAAAGTGTACTAGCCACCAGACAAGAAATTCTAGGCGCTTTACACTCATAAAAAAGATGATGTTCCTGACTCCAAGTCCGTGTACATCAAATCAACCGACTAGAAATGATCTAACAATACGTTTGTTTACGGCAAACTAATCTCCGTCTTCTAATAGAAACTCTTTCTCTCTCTCTCTCTCTCTCTCTCTCTTTCTGGTAGTAAGTAAGTAGGCAGATATCTTCTCGGAGGATATTACCTTCACAATTAGTTATTCTGGGCTAATAGGGTGTAATTTCAGTCCTTCTATTCAAATGCGTCTTGAGAATGTTGTAAATGAAAAGGAATCCTTATTTGCTCATCAAAGGAAGATGCTTTGCCATTTATCCTTTTCTTAAATTCCTATTAATGGTTTGTTTACTGATTCCTGTATCTCTTTCGTATGAGTTAGAACAATGTGGGAATTATCATTGCCTCTGCACTACGCCTCTTGCCCAAACGTAAAGGGAAATAAATAAATGTGAAGTACGTATCACCACTAAATCCAATAAAAAGCATAAAAGGATCCCATAACCACCACCACCTTTTTAGTTGTTGGTTAATTAATTCGCATGAGACGGAAAAGATTCATTACTTATTGACTTACTGCAGGTAAGCCTAGGCGTTTAATTGTAAACGTAGGAACTGTCATGAAATGATATCTCTGCCTGCCATGAGATTAATGCACATTTAGTAGAATATGTTCAGTAGTGCTGCTGGTATAAAATTCTCGTTGAATGGGACACGCCCACTAAAGACGAGTTGTACAATGCACAATTCCCTTAGTATAAAATCTGTGAGCTCACTCACTGGCATTCTCTCTTGTATCTCTCTATCTGCCAAGGATATATTTTTCCATGTTGCTCTAAGAAACAAGATTGTTAGTGGTATATCAAATGGATCCCCTTGTTTTTTGCCCAGATGAAATTATGCACTCCTCTGGGTATCACAAGAAGGCAATGATAAGTGCAGGTCTCTCTCTGTTGACATAATAAGAATACGGACTTGTGTAGTGTAATTGCTCGGAAAGTTTTAAATGAAGTTGAATCCAAGGTATTCAATATTCTAAACAACTGCCCACGATCAGTTCCATCCATTCCTCTAGGAATACTAATCAGGCAGCTCGCTGTTTCTTATTTCCCCCCGAGACTCACTCACTCAATCCTTCCATGCAAAACTCAGCATTTCATTTATTCGTCTGAGGATTGGAGGATGTGCAGAGAGAGCAGTATCTGTTTTACCTGTGTGTGTGCCTTCAGTCAAATCGCTTAGCTGAGTTACTTAGAGCTGAGCTGTGCTCACGTCACACCATCATCATCCACCGAACCAACTTGCAATTCTATCTATTATTTCTATTCACAGTCCTCGCTTACTTACTTAACTTCTTTCCACAGAACATCACCAAGGGCCACGGATTCATTTTACTACCATGCATCAATTACTTCGCCTATTGTAATTACACATTGGGAGATGCCACAGGTGCAGGTCAGTGCCACCGCCACCAACATCATTTTATATATCTCTGAATTACAACCACCATTGCTCCATCACTATCACTACACAACATTTCTCGCGCACATCACCAACTCAATTATCTACATAACTCTGTGACTCTCTCGTCTGTCTCTCGAGACCTGTAAACACAATGTGCATAATGTAGATAGACACAGGTGAAATCATGTTATTTCCTCTGATGATCTAAATCTCAGGTGTTCTTACGCATTTCTCACCAAATTCAAACACTCATTCCACTTAAAAATTCTCCTCCACTTCTCAGGCAACATAAATCAATTAATGCTAGCTCAGAAAATCCAATGATTAAATATTCCAATTAAAAATGAACAATTCTAGAATAGAGACTTGACACATACGTGCCGTATCCACGAAATCAACCATCGCTAATATATACCAGCTCGTTCGTGTAGACACAAAATCTCTATTGTTGAATTTCTTTTAATTATGCTACACTCAGAATTTATTCGATGTAATTTCATTTATTTATGTAGCACAAAATCCATGTTTACACACACAGGCTAAACTAATAGTGCAGATACACATTAATGCATATTATGTAAATATGATTTACTATCTTGCTCATGCCTTACATGAGTATGTATCGCAATTGTACAGAACAGATAGCTAATACGAAGTAGATTAGAGATAAGCATTAGGGATAATCAAGGAGATAGATTGTGTAGAGAACCCCGTGAGCTGTTATATCCGACAAGTTGATTCGTGAAATAAGTAGTTATAGTTTATAGTGCACATTTGATTTGAATTAGTGTCCGTTCAAATAGAGAACTGAACTTGTTAACGTAATCTGCTCCAAATACTGCATGCAGGATAATAAATGTATATGCAATGTACACAAAACATAAAAAACGAGAGGGAGTCTATAGTAAAAGAGTGAAATGAAACATATTGTAGGTAGGTACGTAGCTTGGCCTTTGAATGGGTGGGTGAGAGTGAGACGTTCTTGATTAATCGAATGAGTTTACAGTCAATGCTCATTGTGAATTTAATTTATTCATTTGTGTAGACAAACGTAAGGTAATAGAGTGGCTCGCTACTCATCTCTGCTTTTCATTAGCTATCTGCTAGCAAATAATAATATATTGGCTACTCTGTATACTATGATGGTGTGTATGTGCACACTAGAACATAGAGAAAGATTTGTGGGTAGAATAAGTAAGTCGGGGAGCAGTAGGAAGCATATTAACTGTGAATATCTCAAGGCAAAGATATTTGTATCTGTCTCACTGGGAGTATTGTGTTCATGAATTAAACTTGAGTTGTGAGTTTGTTCAGCTTTTATTCCATTGTGTCAGTGCAGTAGTCAAAGGGAAGGCAAAGGCATCAAATCAAGTCAAGTCACTACATTACCATTGCATTTCTTCAGCAAATAGAGAATAGAAGGAGCCGAGTCTGAGGACGGGACGGAAGGATATTTTATGTTTGTACACACACACCTTAAATATCTATTTAGTAGGCTAACAAGAGGACGGAGCCACCACAAACGTAGAAAGAGCTCGCCACAGATATATGTGAGGGAGGGTGGGAGGGTGAGTGTGTGAGACGAGGAAATGTTCAATCCAAACAGAGATACTATTAGTATTAGCTGGCACATGGCATGGCATGGCACGACATGACATACAATCATGTCGACTACAATTGTATAAAGGAAGCGTCTGAGTTTCTGTGAAAGGAGCCCGATGGATTTCTCCTGTGAGATGTTTTGTTACACCCAGTGAATCTCTGCGTGCACTCAAACCACCCGTCCTCCTCGAAATCCAAAGAAAATATTTTTATTGTCATCATTGGATGGGTGGAGAGAAGTGCTCAACAGATCGTTGATCGGTCGGCGGGACTAGAGTGGACTCACTGGGAGCATCTCTGCGTCCCTTCTTAAATCCAACTGACAATGCAATGAAAAGGATGAGGACACCGTGACGTGAGCAAATCACACAGCTCACAGTTCCGACACACAGAGCAAACAAATATACTTAGCACTCCGGCCTTTCTTCTTTCTTCCTCCTGACCATTCAATCAAACTTATTGTTAGCTACCATGCCATGCCATGCCACACGACCCTCATTAAAACCCATGGAGTTTTTTCTGTTTGCACAGTTCACTCACATTAGTTGGGCAAAGGTAGAGTCTCTACATGTAATCCACACCAGATTACAGCCACTAGACAATTCTATGTATTTATATTTAATTCCAAGGCATATGGACTGAATTCAAATGCTAGGTGGCAACTATTAGACTATTGTCGGCCTTTCCACATTGGAATTATAGGCTCTGTGTGATGTAATTTAATGGCCATCTCTTTCACCCCATCTCAGCATTTGCCTCTCGGTGTTTTGTTTGATAATCCTCCCCTCTTCCTTTTATTACATTCACATCCTCTGACTTCTTAATGCCCAAACATTTCGACAAATTACCTACTTACCTACCTTCCTCTCATAAATACTCAAATCCCATTTATACATATAAAAATTTACTAATTAATTATAATTAGCACAGAATTTACATTTTATTTTTAGGTAAAAACATCAAAGTTTTTTTTAAAAAAAACTTGTTATTAATTAGATTAATAAATAATATAAATATGTTTTTGAGGAATTAATGGTTTTAATGAGATTGTCATTGTGGAGAAAGGAGTAGTGGTGGAGGAATGGTACTGGCGTTAGTACGTCGACGGGCAATTCGGGTAGGAAGTAGAATGCGGATAAGTGGAGGAGACTTTTGGTGAGGAATCCAATAGGTCAGTCACTTGTACGCAATCTTAGTAGTGTTGCCATTGAGCTTGCGTTGAGAACGACGCTAAAAGCGGCAGACTATTGGAAGACTAATACGTAAAACTCCTACTATTTCTGCGACTGCTGCAACAACTACATACGAAAAGGAAAGGAAGGAAAGGACTAGTAAAAGTAGTCGCACAACCAACTCCGAATTCCTTCTGCACGAATCGGGTGTGTTCATTTCTCTTCTCGACTACATATCTCGACTACTAGCACTCAGCTCTCTCTCTCTCTGCTCCACCGTCTAATATCATTACCTAGTCGGCCCACTACCTATTTATGTGTGCCTACGACTCTGCCAAGGTACTCTTCCCTCAGCTCACTCTCCCAGCCATCGCAATTCGATTCCATTTCCATAATGCACGACGACTACCAACTGCTAGACATCATAGCAACTCTTCGTCCAAGAAACTGATACTGAGACTCGGGAATATTTAGGCAGACTCAGTTCCTATAACTCTCCGCTCTTCTGTCTATCTCTCATTTCTATCTATGCACCTACCTACAGCTACCTATCTCCACTACTGATGATATGTAGCATACTTTATAGTGTTTCGTATTGCTTTTTGCTAATCTCACTCAACTTCTTTCAGCACTCAAACTGAAAAGAACAGAAGGCATGCCAAGGAAAAGAAAGAAAAGCTTCGTAAGCAAAATTGGAAAAGGGGATGAGTACAGCAGGACACCTGCCCATTCTTCCTTACCACTTACTTTGCTTCGCATTTTATACTGCCTCCCATCTCCATCCCTACCTCTCTTCTTCTTATTACATACATCTATAGCGAATATTATTATGTACATGAGATTCATCCTATTGCACTAGCTACGGATTTAATGGGATCTAATGATAGTTCAATCTGGGCTTTAACACTCCTGTAATATTTTTTCTTTCTCGACTTCACTTCCCTTTCCAATGAAAATCATTTAGTCAAATAGAGAAAAAGAGGCGAATTATATTATGCATGCATCCGAATATATTTATGCTCGGGCATCACTATATAGACAGTTAACTATACTGTTTAGTGTACACTACCAGGAAAAGAAAGTTGCTGAGGGGGAGAACAGAAGAGACGATTGACCTTTTTGCTACGGAAATAGACGAAACATTTTTCTTCCACTAAACACTAAAAGCGTGTATCGTGTATGCATAGAAATAACTGCTAGCCTAGGATACTTTCCTTATACATTATAATGCATAAAATAAATGTGCATCAGCTTAGGAATAGCTTAGCAGTTTCTATTGATTACCATATCGTAATATCACTATTATCTTTCTTCCGCCCCTGGTTTCTCTCTATACTGACACTGCACTAGTGAGTGATGAACAGTTATAAATATTAATAGGAAATTCAAGTTTTAACAAACAGGAGTAAATTTTTAATTCATTCATCTTATTCAGTAAACAAGTAAAACTCTGATATTTCTAAATATTTATATATTTTACGTTAGTTACTATTTAGTGCTCTATGAGGAAGCGTCAGAACTGTATCCGAAAATAATACTTATGATTCACTTTTTTTTTTGAGTTGAGAAGTTCATGTACTTGATAATTTGTTTGATTAGTAAGCTACAGAAATACGAGTCGTGAGAAAGTTAGAAAAAATGTTAACAAAGGGCTGCTCATCACAAAACAAGCTTATTTAGTCATTTATGAGGTTTTACCTACATGAGAGTACGGTAGGAAGATCAGTTAGGAAATCTATGTTCGAGATAAGTATAATTTAAGATGCCCTTAACCTTGATAAGATTTCAGTTCGTATGAAATGATAGAAAGTTGAGAATAGATTTTGGGTTGATCCAGAGAATAAATAGAATGGGGATGTTTCTAGAATGGCTTTTTGATGTAATATCTGTTGTATGAGAATGTGAAGCGATGAGACTGGATTCCGTTATTCGTTGTCCATTAGAAGGGATGGATTTTGTAGTGATGGATAGGACGGAGTTCTTATTATTGTGTCTTGTGAGTCTGAGGAGTTTTGTATAGGTAGAAATTATTTATTATTTATCTAGCTTTTATGCAGGGATTACATAGGGACATAGTTAGGTTTTAGTTGCTGTGCCGTGGCAGTTAAAAGTGGAGTGGGTAAGTAGCTGTGCAGTAGAAGGTATCTGTATGTGGTGTGTGTTAGTGAATTGGATTTGGATGGGATTGGATTGAGCATTGTATTTTATCGTCTGTAGTGAACTGAATTGAGTCTGGGCTGGGGGTGATTATGCGAGAGCACGATCCGGTTGTTGAATGCGTAGAAAATGGGCGGTTGTGGAAATGTGATTATAGAGTAAAGGAAAGAATATATGTGAGACAGATTGGTAACTATGTATCATAAAGTATCATGTGAGTAACTAACAATAAGTAATGCTGCACTAGCTACCTTCCACTTCTCTACTCAAGTTTATTTTAGACTTAGTGACTTAAGAGGATAGACGTAACCGGTTAAAATTAGATGGATAAAATACAATCTAATGTTTGTGTTCTTATCTACTGGTTTCTCTGTCTCCGTAATATCCGTGTTACATGTAAATAGCATAAAATCATTTTTATACGGAAAGATGGGAATATGTGCATTGCTTTCCCTATTAGAAGTCAACTCCCTCCCTCCATCCTCGTACTCAAACCTTTTCTCTATTTATATAGATAGTGATAGAGTTCAAACACTCTAAGATTCTTTTACTTTCACAGAGAATTCATATGAGGCAAAAGTGTGCGCTCTAAAATAAGCTACAGATACAGAGATTAGGCTGGAAGAGATGTGAATTCATTGCCTATATGTCTATTGTGTAAAAGAGTAAATAGCAAGGATGCTGTTACTTTTGGATTCCGAAGTTAGTGCTGAGCTAAATTGTATTAGTATTGGAAAACTAAGTAAAAATACATAAGATTATAATGAATTCCTGATCTCTCGGACGAAATGTTTGCTTTTGATTCTTAAAGTGTAGACAGTAAGAGGAAATCGCTTTGTTATCACTTGGAATAAATTAAATTTTTCGTGCCCTACAGAAAAATGGATTTGGCTTTTCTCTGCAATGGGCTCACGTTTGTTTCCCCCTTTTATCCGTTTCGTGCCAGGCCAAGATAGGAAATGTATAGCTACTTACTTGCTCTCTCCTGCTACACATAAGGAAAGTGTCTATAGACGGAGCTAAGCCAGCTCCTCTCAATCCTTTCCATTCCCATAATCCGGAGAACGTAAGAGTGTGCGGGCAAAGAAGATTTGCACAATACCACCCCGATTTATCTTCTTCTCCGCCAAGCCAACTCGGGGCTTTGGAACAACAACCAATACAGAGTTTACTCTCCCTGCATACGTATCATACACACACGTCTTCTTATTCTATATTGTGTCTATCGAGATAATACCTATATGATGCGTAGACATGGAGAACAGCTATCTCTTACAATTAGTTTCATGTAGGTATGTCTAGGAGAGTCCCATTGTCCGATTTCATGCCCTATTCTATTTTAAAATATGAAAAGATAGGTAGGAAATATATTTCTTCTCCTATACACACATTTATTATGCTCAGTCCCATAAAGTTAGCAACGTGGAGTAGGGATGAGGATAAGGATATTATGTAGGTTGCTGCTATGTAGGTAGGAGAGGAGAAGGAACGTAAACCGGGTAGGCTCCGGGCTAAACTAATATATTCATAAGCACAAGAATTGAATAGCTACAAGCTATATACATTGCTCTGCCTACACATCACATCATAATAACGCAGTTAATCTTACACACAGTTTTTTCGCGATCTCTGCATAACTTTCGAATATATAGAATAGATTGCTATGAGGGAGTGCATGCGTGTCATCCTATGATACTTTGTTAAAGGTGGAAAACACGTAAGAGGTAGCTTAAATAATACAAAAAAATAGTTAAAGGCTATGCCCCACCGTTATGCGAATAGCACATCTTTTGCTAACAATCGATTGTGAATGTATATAGCCAGAGAAGGTTCACGTATTAGTCACGATAGTTTCTTTTTGGGTTCTTTTCAGACGTCAGACTTATGCAACAGTCATCAGTATCACTTTGCTCCAATAAATCACATATCTCCGCCAACAAAGTAAAAACCCCTTCAAATCTAATCTCCCTATTGTATAAGATATAAATGTATTAATAAAGATACACATTTTAAATATAATTTAAATCACTTTAAAATATTAGGGACATTGAACATAACTGACATGCTTGTTAAGAAAATGATAAATAGGTATAAACCAGTAGCAATGTGCAGATAGTTTCTTATTTCTCAGATGCCGATAATAATTTATAGCTTAAATTATGAGAAATTGTATGACGGTGTAGAAGCAGGAATAGCGAAAGCAATTTTAATGCATTTGAAAAGTGTAAGGAGTGGGAGGAGGTAATGAAATGATTACATAATACGCATTTCCATCTCGCCATATCAAATGTATGGCTTAGTAGAAAATAAAAGTGCATTACGGAATAGAAGAGGACACAAATGGAAACCAGATATTAGTTATTCGGAAAACTACAAAAGGTGGATATGCATATATTAATGTGCACAAAAGTTCCTTTCCACTTTAATTTTGCTCTACCCTTCCGTCTACCTTCTGTTTCTATTTTTCCGCATGATATAAGAAGAGGAATGGAATTGCCACTACTGCTCTGCTCTACTACGTGAAAGAGTGGAGAAAAAGGAAGGTGACGTTGAGTGTGTGTTACGTATTTCTCGTTTCGTTTTTACATTATCTGCACTCTGCTTCGTCAAATGCGACAAATACGTTCTAATAGATATCCGCTCTTGTCTAGGAACATGCTATTATTTCATTATATTTATTAGTAGGCGCATTCACGGAGGACAGTTGGCTATGGTTACTTACATTAGGAGTAGAACTCAACAGAGCTATTAGTAACAATATATGATTATCTATAAACCCTTTATTTCCTCTGATATGCTGATATCTGTGCATAATAATCATAGGAGTAGTCTGTGTGCATGGAGTTCTGTTCATTTCGTATGTATGTACACTATGTGTTGCAAGAAGGGCTGTCTCGGGCCGACACCATTTATTTCTGCGGCAAAATCACAGAGAAATTCACTGACTCATGATGATTGGCTTTGAATTCATGGAAATCGAAAGGATTTTACCAAAGCCAGCCCGTGAAATTGCTATCAGACTCAAAAACTTGACCATTAACACATTCTCACTAATTTTCACCTTCATATGCATGCCTGAACAACATCACATTTGCGTTTACACACAGTCTGTTTACCATTTCATTCCACATTCCCTATTCCCTGCCGGGACACAGTTCGTAGAAGATAGCGATCCAATTAATAAGTGCTGTGTACACAACGTTGCATCACATTATATTCAACTCATTCCTCCAACTATACACTTTTACACTATAGCTACTCATTGTCACTTGAACATGTAAATATCCACTTCAGATCCCATTAATTCTGCGGGTGTTCCTAACTTTGCTATTAAAAAACTGTAAAATTAATGGATCATTTCTCTCCTCTTGATAACAAAGCAATATTAATTGACTTGGATTAATCAAAGGCTTCTCTATTTTTTAGTACCTATCTCAGGATATCTAAGAATTATTTGCATGGTACTGAAAACTTAAGAATAAAACTAAAGAAACGGAGGCAGTCTGTAGTATTTGCAGGGGAACATAAAAACAAGTGTTAATTGTAACGAATGTGAATTCTTGCGTCTGGCATTGCTGAGAGTTGAGATGATTTAAATGTAGAATAACCTGACTTGGTCTGACGGGCGAGACTTACACTCCTCTCATTATGCTCCACTAAATTACTCAGGTTGCCATTACATCATATTATATTAGATCACATCTCATGATGAATAGTAAAAGAGTATTTTCTCAGAGAATGAATTTATTTTTCTGTTCAATGCTCACAGCACAATTAGTCATGTGCGCTGAGCAAGGAGCGACAACATCCAGCTAATGTACAAATGTTAAAAAGCTAGTAATTTATCCTGCAGGGTTATACGAATAACAAAGAGCAGGTAGGTAATGATAATGTATAGAGAGTAGCTGCTTAACTAAATCGTAGTGCGAGAGAATTCTTGATGGCAGTACGTGTACAAAGGGCTGAATAATAGAATCACATTAACATGGGTTACACTTTAATCGACTGTCGTGTCTCTCAATCCAATATGATTACACATAATAATATAGTTGCTGGTTAAAAGGAGCAAAGATGTAAGTAGCTCGTTTAGAGTTGTGAGAACATGCATAAAAAAGTGTATGCAAAGCAGAGCTATTATTGGCAACGGACTAAGAAAAGAGTTAAATGGTTGAAATGGAATCGTATTGGTACAGAGAGTGTCTGACTGACTGTTTGTCTGTCTGTCTGTCGATGAGCAGAAAAAGGAAAATCAATTCTCATCATTTCTTTCGAATTACCGCTTCATTGATCTCTATTCAGAAACATCACTTAAACAAAATCCTCTCTGTCATTCCAAAGTGACCACCAACCAACCAACGCTAACACCAATCCCAATTCAAACTACTTTAGCTCACTAAATCTCTTTTCATTTCTCATTTCATCTCCCATCAACCTACAACGTCACAACAAACAATAACAATCCTCTAAATCCTCAACTATCTATTCCTTCCTTTACATCAAACATTTTACCATAAAAAATCTCTTTTCCGCTTCACTCGTTTTCTCATTACGGATGTATCTCTCTCTCTCTCTTTCTATTTCTATTCCATAGAAAAATTTCGACGTAGTTTCTATAATAGAGCTATGTACAATTCATTTACATCTCCTGTTGATTATCTTACACTGATGACAGGTACTTTATCTCAAACAATAAATGCAAGAATTAGAATTGGGGGCATGTGTTCCAGAGATGTACAGGAATGATACTAGTGATTTTGTGAATTGAGCAATGAAAGGAAGATAAAAGGGAGAATAAAATGTTATTTCTTCATGAAATTTTATTAGGAGAGGGTAGGAAAATGCTGGGATTTAATCGGAATGCTTACGACATCCTTAAGAATTCATTTCTGGAGGAAAAGAGATGATATACTTGCTGGATAAGATAGGAAGATATTAAAGAGTTTTTAGATGTTCTGGGAGATTAGATGAAAGGTGGGTGAGAGTGGATTTGCTGTTACATTTCTATATTAATTTTATGGTTGTGAATTGTAGTTGTAAGTCGAGGGAATTAAATTGAAGGTTGTCAGAGGGAGGGAAATACATGAGTGTAAGTGCCCGTGCTCTGTATTGCCCATGTTATGTATTTATGTAGTGAGGACCTGCCTCCTGCCCTCTCCTGCACCAGACACATGTTGTATTGATGTGGAGATGGCTTATTAGACGATGCTGCATTTTATATTCGTCGAAAAGTGAAGATTTCCATTGCAACATTTGGATTTGAGGCTTAGAGATATAAAGCGGATGATTGCAATTGTCTGAGGCTCTAATATTCCGGGATATTAATAGGTAGCCATTACATGGCTGTATCTATGCGTATTTAGTATCAATAGGTCGCGGAAGGGAAGTCGAGAAGTAGGAAGGAAGCAAACGTGTGATATTAAACAAAGGAGGGAGGACGTAAGGAAGGAAGGATGCTGTTTGTTCGCCGAAAAGATGATAAAGGTCAGAAAATAAAGATGGGCTAAATATTTTAAAGGTAGTATTTGGGTCTGAAGTCTCATTTGGTAGTTTCTTTTGATGAAGCCACAAAGGCAGAATGGATGTAGCATTAATTTTCTCCGTATGGTGTTGATGGGTTTGGGAATATTGTGTAAATGTTCCCTGAGCTCCATGGCATTTGCAAGTGTTGTAATATTCAGAAACGAAACGGCATCAAACCGTTCTCAAAGGATCAGTTTAGCCGAGTGCCGAGGCAATCGAGCTTCATCCGGATTCCTATCAACTATCCTTCCTATTCAAACTATGTCTAACTGCACACAGCTATAATGCAGGGATGTAGCGGGCTAATATCCCAACTAAACCACTCACAGCCATTACGTACATACATATCCCTATATATTATTTCTGCCTCTGCAATTCTTGTATACATCCAAGTACCAAGGTAAATAGATCCTCGACGAGTTTTAGCCTCTTTCACACAAGTCCCTCTCTAATATTCTCATTTCCTTTTCTCTTTATTCCATATCGTATGTATGAGGAAGTTGTAAGTGTGCATAAGTAGTTGTGTGTTATGTTATGTTCACCACTTTGACTCCTCTTATATCTATACACCTCTCATATCCTCTCTCTCTCTCTCACTCTCTCTCACTCTCTCTCACTCTCTCTCTCTCTTTCACTTCACTTTGCAGAAGAGTTCTGTTAGAAACTCAGCTCAATTCTCTTCACTTCAAGAGTTGAACTAGTTATTTAGATCTTTCCCTTTTCCTTCCGAGTCAGTCAGCTTCTTTCTCTTTCTGACGACTTCACTACAAGGAGTCATCAAAACTAGAAAGTCTTTCCTTCCCTTCCGTTCAACTCCCAATCACCTCTCTCTCTCTCTCTCTCTCTCTCTCGCTCTCTTCTATTTTCTCCACCAAAAACAACGTTCTCTATTCAAAGTATTATGTTAACTATGTATGTATGCATGCACACTTAATAACAAGCAACTCTCCGAGAAACCAGAACATTCATCTAAATTACAACTAAAAACACGTGCAATAAACACAACAATATAATTACATGAAATCTAATGGAGCTTTTGAGTACAGAAATTATATGCATAGGACCTAGACAGTTATTCTACTTTGCGTTATAGCTGTCGTGATTTTCTTTTTATATAAAGGGAAATTTCTAGAGGAGATATTTGGCACAATTCAAACGCCTACTTTCCGTATCGAGAGAATTTAATTCCTTTTATAACCTATATTCATATCCACAAAGTTTTTCCTTGCATTTTAATTTCAGAGCCCATTAGTTGGTAGTTGATGCCCTGGAAAAATATCCTGCATAATAAGCTCTCCTTTTCTAACAGAGATAATATGCACTAAGATGTGCATGCTTAATATTTATTTAGCTCCTTAACTGTACACGAGCTAGCTCTTTAATTTCAGTTTCAATTAATGTGTTCATATTTGAATGCTAACTGGGAGATTCCTATTACACAGCTTTAATAATTGAATTACTTTTGTAGTGATAGAATGGTGTCATGTCATACATACCTCCTCACCAGTTCCTCGAAAAAGCTCCTACGGAAACAAGCCCCTGCCCCCCACCCCATCCTTCAGTAATGGTCTATTCCCTAATTAACATTTGGTTGTTAAAATAAAATGATGAACTTTTCATGTCTATGCATGCATAACCCGTTAAGCTGAATCTCTAGAACGGAAGTATTTATACGTATACGAATGAATTGTATGCATATGTAAATATCTAATAGACAAAAGAGGAGCACTTATTAATTTCATCATGAGCTTAGACATTGTTTATAAGAAAAGCGAATAATAAGTAAACATTATGGGGGCGATGACAAGCTACGACAAGAAGAGCAAAAACAGAGTAATATTATCCAGATATATATTACAAGAGACGTAGGTTGATAGCAAAGGTGCATATAATGTCTCTATGTGAAGATACGTAAATATTTTGTGCATTATAAATTCCATTTGAGCATAGAGCCTTCTAATATTAAGATAAAGATTTATAAAATTATATGAGCTGGTATACAGACAATATCATAAGTAAAAATAAGTTGGTATCTCACAGACTATGCTACATATACAGAGTTTAGTATGTTGTAGAGATGCATGGTGAGTGGTGGCTGGTGATGGGAAGGAAGGGGCTGTAAGGTAGTTTGCTCCATTTGCAAAGATGAACTTCTCATATTTCCTCCCCAGGCATGAAAATTAATTCCACAAAATATTAACTATTAAACATCAACAGCAAGCAGGGACCAAGACCAAGTATTGAGCAACTGGAAATTGAATAGCCAACGAAATTGAATCAGGAAGGTGCACATAATAAAATTGCGACTTTGATACTTAACAAATCCTCCTTCCCTGTCTTTCTTAATTGAAAACAACCAAGGCATTATACATTGACTCTTGCGAACACACACACACAATCAGAGCAGTCACTCAGTCACTCAGACTTCTTCAATCTCCCAACTTGCTCACTCACTCCTCTTCTTCTGTTTCACTCTTATTATTACGAACTCATTTTCCCATTTCCCTCCCGTCCCCATTCCTCCTATTATTTCCTATTCGGGATCCTCACCTAACTAACTTGTCCTCCTCCACTCCCATAATCAGCTTTCTTATGTCTCTTTTCTCTCCAAACACTTTTGACTGCACATGCACGCCACTCCACTCTTTACACTCATTCCCAACTTCATTCATTTACATCCTTTATTTTAAAATAACGTCACTACTACCCTATACTCTATAATATATATATCGTACACAGCTCATATTATGATCATAGCTCTGATTAATGCTTTGCAACTCTTTTCTTTTTCATACATTCTATTTTGTATTGTTATTTGGAAGCAATTCCCAATAGTTTTAATCCTATAACACGTTAATGAATATCTACATATAATATAAAAGATGTTTTATATCCTGTAGATAACGCCAGACATGAATGTACATTTTTAGTTGTTCGTCTATAACATTATATTTGCTGAAGGTTCATCAATTTGATTTAGATGATTTACAATTTGCAAATTACTTATAATTCAGCATAAAAATCCAAGTAGTCGCCGAGAAAAAACATGAGATAATTATATCTTCTCGATTATAACCATTGGTAGATAAATAGCAATTTCTTTGTTTATCCAAGTGATTTATTACTTGACGGCTTGAAAATATTTGCACTGCCAGAATATTTGCAAGCAAAAAATTCTTAATAAAAACAGGAAGCAATGGGATTGTGTAACGCTATCTAAATGTTTACACTTGCGTCGTTGCTTATTTTTCATTTTGTATATAAATATTATTATCTGTTGCACTGCGTGTCTATCCTTAATACGTTTAAGTAGTATGTGTCCACCTAAATAACCAAGTACAGGTTATAATTGTAACTATTAGGTGTGCATTGCATCTGCAAGGATGTAAGTCAATGCATGCATGCTACTGGTACATACAGATAGTAGATTGTAGATGGATCACATAGTATTGTGAGTCAGTCAGTTTGTTGTAGACTGAAAGAGCCACATTGCTCATTTACTGGCAAAAGAGTCACTGTTTCTCAGCTGTCTAATTGATTGCTCCTTTGCTCCAGAATATATATTATTAGTATTGATTGACTATGCACTAACCACACCACAGTGCTCTTGAAGCATAATCATTGTGCTGAACATAGTACTTTGATTTCTAACCACTTGCTTCTCTCTCAAATTATCATCCTACCTTTTAAATAATGGGAAGGCCAGCCAAAGGAAAAAGGATGATCAGAAGGAGCACAAAAAGTGGTAGAGGCACACAGACGGAACTCAGCATCATCTTCCACTCTTTTACATTGAGGTATTAACTCAGCACTAAATATATGGTGGTTACCTAACTGCCACTGAATAGCGATTGCTCAGAGTAATGCAATGTGTACAATTGGATGGCAGACTCGCTTAGGTTAACACTAATCCAACGCATGGTAAATATATCACAATTAAATCCTTTTGTACTCCAACCATCCTTTATGCCTCAAATCTAACCAATTTTTATAAGTCATTATTAGAGTTTTACCTGATAACATACAAATGTTATTAAAACCCATAGCAAATTTTCTTGTTAGCTCTAAAAGTTTTCACAATAATAATTTGTACAGAGAACTGAGCGCTGCACTCACCAGTCTATTTACAAATAAGACAAAAAAATCCTTTCACGCACTCACACAAATAATGCAGTCCTAGAACGAGTATGCATTATGTAATAATCATTCTCTTTTTTACCAAGCATACCAAAGCGGATTTTTCTATTCCATTTCAGTCACATGTACTTATTATCTTTTAATTTCGCTTCGGTTGGAGTCAAACTACTTTTTGCAAAGCTCTGAGCCACTGTTGGCATGGACCAACGTTCCCTTATTATTTTAAAGCTTTTTCATCACATTGGCACATAATAGGCACGGATTTACATATTTGCTCACCTTAATCACTTCTACTAGTTCTGTTTGTTTTTATGTGAGAAATCAACTCAACAGAACTCTCACATCATGAGCATATATTATATCCATGTAAATTACTAATTATACTACGAATTATACACACACAGTCGCCTAATTTTTATTAAACACAATTTAATTTCCTTTTGAATTAATTCCGAATGAAGTCGGAAATCATTTCATTTAAATAATGTTTTTGCTGGTTTTAATAATATTTCTGTGATTTCATGAAATGCAGTCATCATCAAGTACAAGAATTATTTATTAATTAACTTACAGTGGTATATTCAATAAAAATCTAGATTAATATATTTCTAATTAGGCGCAAGGATATGAAAGAGAAGTTGAGAGCTGATATTGTAGATAAATTAAAATAGGGCGATTGTGTATCAGACAGATAGAAGACAAAGAGAGAGAGAGAGAGGAATAATTATTAGATGAGTGGATTGATTAGTTAATGGTTAAATGTATAAGTAGCATAGAGAGCTATGTTTTGAGTTGAAGTTCAGTCGCGATGGGCTGAGCAGGGAGATGGGATCCGAAAGGATAAGATGTTAATAATTACGGAAATATTGATGGAGAAGTTTGAAAGTATAGAAAGGTTTTAAATTGACAAAATTATGTCGGTAATTACCAAGTTATTATAAGAAGAGAGAAAGGAAAGAGGTCTCAGCTCACGTCACGTCTGTTCCCTTCAGTTAACAATAGTATTTCTATTATTCTATATTAGCAGAGCTAAATTACAGATGCAGTCGGATATTAGCGTGTTCCTTTGCCTTGCCTCGTGCTATTTATGTTTCATATTATTATTATGAAAAGGAAGGAGGAGAGGGCTAGAGAAAGTGCAGACGAAACAGACACTCACTTTCTACGCAGCCACTCTTATAATGTCAAACTACAAATATAATCTACTATAGCGTATATGGAATTGAGCGTTTAGATATTTATCTGTAGGATTATAAAGCATAATGTTTTATGCATGCGCCATGTATTAGAATATTAGAAAAGGTATTAGTGAGCAGTGCTGATATGACATAATATCTGTAGATAATGTAATGCAATCTACGGACATAACAACACAACATGAAATAGCAGAAGAGAATGGAATGAGTAGTTGTACGTGTGTTGTGTCTCGCCTCTCCACTCCACTCACTACATTCAGAAAAGAGCAGATTGAACAATTCTATTATGCTTTCAAACTTTTGTCTTTCTTCCCGTATTAAAACCAATATTAAGCCTTACATTAAGCTAAAAAGAACATTTTATGTTCGCAGTGGTCGTGGGAGCTCTAATAGCTAGTTTACCAGTCCCCCCTTCACAACTCAAATCACTATATCTGACTTTTATCTCGTGATGGGCCTACTTAATTGAAAACTGAAATACCATGCCGACATTGCTGAAACAGCCGTAGCAAAAACCAAACCTTTTATAAATAATATTCAGCCATAAGGACACTCATATCAAAAAACTTTATAGTCACTATCTATTATCAGACATTTCTTTATATCTACTTTGTATAACAATGCAATACATTCATTCTATCATTTATCCCCTTTTGCCGCAATCTAGATTACCTAGCTACATTTCATGTGAAAAAATATTACATACAAAATCTATCAATATTTAAGTAATACTTTTCAATTTTGTATCTAGAAATTATAGAGTTACAAATTTTAATGTTAAAAAACAGAAAAACCTAAAATAATTCCTAAACTTTTTTCTCATGTTGCATTTCCCAATTTTTTGAACAATTTTATTGAACTTTTTGTAGTATTGTTACGTGAATTAGAATGTATCGAATGTTAATGATGCATGTTTTAAATGAGAAATAGACATTAGACATTCTCTAATGTATTGAAGTAGGAAAAAGAAGGAAAGAATGATAGGAAAGGAAGTGAAGCATTTCGTCATCGTTCCGTTGTTAGTCAGAGTGGAAGATTGGTTGATTATAAAGTATAAGGTTTAATATCCAGTTTGGTCTTTCATTCTTATGATGATATTTTATTAGTTACCTTCTATATTTGCATAGAGATAGAGGGACGGAGAAGATTAGTAGATATAAAATATGATTGTGTGCTTTACTTCTGCCGGGTTAGTAAAATAACTACCGGATTCATCTCCTCTTTTTTCTCCACTATTTATCAGATATAGAGAACAAATTTTGCTTTTGATTCTAGAGGTATGGCATTCAGGATTTGATTTCATTATTAAAGTTATATGGAAAGAGTGAGTGGTAGGAAAGAAGAGAGAGAGAGAGAGAGCGAGGACGGAGCCAGAGCAAATCAAAACAGGCCCAACGAACCGACTTTCATTCTAATAAAATAACTGTTTTTACTTTTATGCATACTTACCCATCTGTGCAGTGGGAGCAAGTCATTGCCGTGCATACCTTATCTATTCCACTTGATATTCTTTTACCCTTTCCTACCCTACTATATTACTGTTTTACATTATCGTTAGATTTAATTACTTTTCCACCGAAGAATCCATCCTCCATAAGTTAAGTTCTACATTCCATCCTTTTATTCTTTTTTCATTCAACTCCATCCACCTTACTTTTGATTTGAGGATTATACTTTCATATTATCATCATCTTAGTGTCTATACATTTTCATGATATGATACGACTCTAAATTTAAATATTACTTTGTGCCTTGCCTACAGGCTAAGTATGTAATCATCTCAATTGCAATGCTAATCGCATTCAAATATTTTTAATATTGCCATTTCTAATAATCATATCGATTAAATCAATATCACATTTTTAGCGACTGACAAATAGGTTAATATTTAGGATTCGTCATTTTATGATACAGTAGAAGAAAAAAAGAATTTATTTATTGTATAGCTTTTGATTTCATAATCAGAAGATTTGAATATACATTGTATATTGTATGTTATACAAGGAAATATTAGATGAGGATAAATAGAGATGTAAATTGGAATAAGAGATGAGGAATGGGGCTAAGATGATTTTATATGATTTTATGAATGCATTGTAGTGTGTTCATTTATTATGCCTTTGAAAGAGATAGGTAAATACGGCGTGGAGATAGGAGGAGGGCGGTGTGCTGTCTTTTCATGGGAATGATGAGTGCAAGTGTTCATATATTTTAAGAATCAAATGAACCGAAGTCGTAAAAGCGAATGTGATATAAACAAAGTGATGAGGCATTTGGAGGCAGCTGTGTGTCTGTGTATAGCTGGAGTGTGAGATGATTGTGAGTAGTTGATAATGAGTGAGGAGAGCTTAGTGCTCATTTCATCTCATCGCATTGAGCAGAGGAGAAGGCAGTGAAGACACAAACCAAGTACAAAGTAAGAACTCGAATACGGCACAATAATAAGATGTTGATCGAATTTCATTAGGTTCTCGAGAAAAGTTTGCGCTTCTTTGACTTTGCTGACTCTTTGGTTTCCTTCGGTTTCTATTTATACGGGATCAAGCCAGTTATATTTGTTCTATGAAATTCATATCCTTTCCAAAACAACTTCCCTCCTCCTCTATTCAGGGAAATGTTGAGAGACCTAAATTCAACTGGGCATATTAAGTCAGCTTTATTGTTCGACGCTCTCTAGCCTCATCACAAACTATCACATTTCTCCTTCTGTCTTGATAAAATTAGTAAATGTCTACTGTTGTAACTAACGCCGAGTATTAAAGATTCTATTCTGCGCCAACCGGCTTTCTTCTCTCTTCTTAATATCTCTCTTGTAACAGAATATGTTTTTCCTTTCGGGTTCAGATGAGATAAAGCCAGTAAAAGACAAACGAAGACAAGGAGACTAACTAAACCAAAGCCGAGTAAACCATCAAAGGCAAATGCATGTCTAATAACTAAGGGTTCTTCTTCCTCTTCATCGTCTCATCTGATTTAACCTGACTTGACTCACTTCAGCCTAAACTCAACAAAGTCAACGAAAACAGTCCGTCTCTTCCTTATCTACCCTTAACAGCTGATACGTGTAATCAAATCCCTATTTTTTACTCTTTTACCCTATCCCTTGTTGAAAATTATGGTTGCTTTCTAAATGCACTACCTACGCCTACTACACAGCAACTCTGATACTATTTCTAAAATAGATTCTAAAATCTATACGATCCATTCATTTCTATCCTCTTACACCAACATCCGATAACCTTCCTCATCCTATTCGCTATCTTTATATTTTATTGCACTGAACTTTTATAATATTGTTTTAAGATACAAAATAGGCATGTGAGCAACATCGGCTTGCTGTGAAGATTTCTTTTGCACTTTTTTGTTTTACATAGAAGACAAATTAGTCTGTGTAGTAAATTACGTGTAGGTAGAGACACTAATTTTACAAGTGGAGGCACTTAAAAATAAAAGCCAGCGGCTAGGATATGTAAGTATAAATACTTGGTGTTATTATGTTTCATGTAGTAATGGGGAAATTTGACAGTGGGTATCTACTTATGCATCTAGCAGTACCTTCCCAATTGTTACGATGAATAATGTGAGGCGAGCGAGACGAAGCTAAACGATGCTTTTCCCTGCCTTCGTCTTATTTTTCTCTTTATGCTTTTGTGACACCTCATGAAAAAGACAGTTCCTCTCAGCACTAAACAATGCAACTTCCTTTATTAACTTTCATATCGGATTTCACACACAGTCATTCATTTTATGTAGCGAAGCCAAAGTCAATGTCTACATCTTATTGCTCCATTGTAGTCTCTTGTATTTTTCCTCTTAAATTATCTGACTATCTGGTCGACAGTTTTTGGGATCCCATCCATCCATCCCAAATATTTAGCTCCTGTATCTGCAACATGTTCGATGTGTCAATTTCACTTCGTTTCGCTCAACCAATTCCTCACCGTCTGTTTTCCAATAGAGAATAAATATTAGGTATCATCAGGTAGGGCAGGACAGGACCTACTTTCAGGTTATTTATTGCATACCGGCCATCTAATACGAAACAAGATCTTCTGTTCCTTTGGATAGTGCTGCTGCATAGTAGTACGATACCTTTTAGCTTTCCATAATAAGTTCATGCTTATTTTCCCTTCACTATTTATCCCTTAAAATCACTTACTAACTCTGAGGTACTAATTCAATGAGACATTTAGCATAAAAAGTTGTATTACTGTATTATTTCTGAACGGTAATAAAACGCGGTTGTATGTATTTAAATAGTTTTGTTGTCGGTTAATAAATAAAAAAATATGATTCGTGATTAATTCCTTATTTAATTTAAAAATACCAATGAATTCTATAAGAGATTCTGAGGAATAATTTTTATTGAGAACAAACACAGTAATGAATTATCTAATGAAATTCTAGAAAAAGTCTATGTAACAAAAATGTGACGGACGGTATTAAAAAAGAAAAGGATGATGAGAATGAGAGTTTGGTGAGTTGGATTTTCAAGGAGGTAGGTAGATGTAAGCTGTAGTCATTGTAGACATTACCAATAAAAATAGACTGCATTCACTGGCTGTAGAAAAACATTACGTGACTTTCGGTTTGTTTACCTTCGAAGCTTTAATTAAATATGATTGATTTTTCAATCTTTGTATCTGAGCCGCTGCGTCGTTCACTCTTTTGATTTCCTTTGCTCCCTCTCTAAATTATATTCGTATTGTTTGCCACAAAGCATATAGCTGTTAAAGAACTCATGATATATTTATCGATACAAAACATAAAAAGCTATTATAGCTTTTAAATGCGCATTATGATATGATAGTTTTTTTATATATGGAATGACTTAACTTTTCCTTTACTTTGTATAATAACTTCAACATATATTCTGCAGCCAGTGAATAAAACATTTATATTGCAAGGAGGTTTGGTAATAAAGCATTTTAATATTTGCCTTTCATATCTGTAGTGTTTGAAATAATAGAAATAAATATAGACAGGAGTGTATGTGCAAATTCTTTAGAAAAGGAAATGAGGAAAGCTGAGACAAAAGAATCTGGAGGAAACTTGACTTTCGGCACACATAGAACGGAATATCCTTTGCAAAGTAATAGAAACACAATTGCATTCCATATAAAACAGTGGCCAAGTAATAACATGTACTTATTAGTGTCTAAGAGGGAATGAGAAAGTATAACTTGGTGTATGTATGCGTTATTAAAGTAAGAGAGCGGAGGCGAGGGTGTATTAAAGAGTTCTTATGAGGAAAACTCTGGCTTTTCGTCATTTCAGTTCATACTTAACTTCCTTCATCCCTCTTTATGGATACTACTATTGTTGGTATTAGAACTGGAACTACTGGAAACATAAATATATAAAAGATGTATGAATAGCCTTCTCTTCTGCCTCCATATCCATTCCCACTATAATGTCTTCACGACTTCATTTCTCACTCGCTAAATGTAGCTTTTAAACTGTTTTTGGTTTAGGGTAAACTATATTTAACTATGCTGTAGACTAGAGACATTCATTTCAGCTCATTTCCTTCCAAAAATCCATTAGTGGAATTAAAGGATCCTCATTCTAAATAGCGCTGAAAATTTTGGCTCTTTCTAACGGATTCTTTACTGCGTTCTTGAATCAACGGAACAGATCATATATTGAGCACACTACTCCTCCTCTGCACCCACAATTCTTTCCTCTCGCCTGCAGATGAGTTCAGAATGACAAGGGAGACTCTTTCCGCACACCTCACCTCCTCCTAAATTCAATTTACCATTTTATAACCACATTTGTTTATTGCAAGAAAACTACTCATTCCTCTAAGTCTGCGATCTTTTATTTTCATGGGATTAGTCTTCCTCCTAATTAAATTTGTTTTCGTGCAAGAGAATATATACACTGTTTATTTACAATTAAAATGTTTTCGAGCTAATTAAATTTTATGTAACAGAAATATTTTATATTGTTCATGTTTTGTATATCTAAAGAAGTTTTAGAGATCTGCCACGAATTCATGTTATATTTTATGTAAAATACATGAAATATAAAATTAAATACATTTAAAAATCTAAGAATGTTGAAAAAGTCAATAATTTGTCACTGTTAGTACATTAGTATTAATTTTCCTTTCGCCGCTTCACTCTTTTAATTTTATTGATCGTAAGTTATGGAAGGGCAAATATATTTTATTTGAAACTGAGTATATCTGGAACATTGGGTGTTATAAGAAAAAAAGTTTTTTTAAGCATGGTGAATACTAGTCTCATTTTGTCCCTAGAATTGAGTGTATATAGCTAAAGTGAGAGGAGCCGTGTAAACAGAGAGATGGGATGACTTCCATGCAGTCATTCTGTTTGAATGGGATAAGAGGAAAGGAACTGAGGAAGGGAAATAGAAAAGTTTACACAATATGATGGATGATGTTAAAAATTATTGTTAATGCAGACACAGATATGTTGAGTCTGACTGATTGTGACTCGAATGTTTCTTCCTCAGTTTCTCTGAACATACACAGCAGTCAGAAAGTTATTCTTTCACATAGTGAGGCATATCGGTAGGTTTACTTAAAAAACACAGTCATCATTACACTCATAATATGTACAGATGCAGTTATTGGTATTAAGGTTGGAGGCATCGAGAAAGGGAGCTGCTCCTTTCGAATCAGACGCAGATGGAAATAATATAGGAACATTTGTGGTTAAATTAGATGTGTAGCCGAAAGGCGCTAAGGAAGTCTTTCAGTGCACATCCAATGCACTCCTCGTCAGTTAGCATCTCTTACAAACAAATATATTTCACTGTGCTACTAGAAATATGAGTTATGGTCGTCCGTTCCCAATAATATAACGAGGCAAAGTGCAGAAGTAAGAATCGGGTGACCTCCGCCTCTCTCTCAATTTTACTTCTCATTTCATTCACACCAAGTCAAGTCAACAGGCTTGTAAATCAACGGAAAGGCTGTGTGGCAAAGCATCTGCGAAGAGAAAGGTAGAAAAAAATGAAAGCCATGCACAGGAATACGAATGTATGAAATCAGCATTTAGAAAACTCTAAAAATACATAAACTATTACTAATGTGTTTGTAATAGAAAGAAGTACGTCGCAAGGCGCATAAATAATGGCGATAGAGCTCCTGACTCAACCCAAATAGAAATCTATGCAATTTGGAATGCTCTTCTGTGTGATGTGTGAGTGTGATGGTTATTTGAGCTAAATGTTTTGTCTATCTGTAGAAATGAAGAGAAGAGGTGAATGTGGGGAGATTTAGAGAATTTTGTTTATTAGCCAGAGGAAAGCGAGGCGAGGCCATTCTGAGAGAGCCCGAGCAAAAGTGTAGAAAGAGGGGGTGCATTATGTCACTCCAGAGTGATAAATGTTTGTATATCTAAAGTGCTGAGCTAAAACATCAAGTTACTAGAAAATATAGTCCTAACATTTTGATGTGATAGGAATAGTAAATACTGTACATACAGTGGACGGGGAAACCAGAAAACTCTATTTTACTTCGCACACACACACGAGTCGACAGTACGATGGAGATAAGGTAATGCATATGGCACATCACGTATCCCTATTTCCACCAGCTACTCACTTACTCCACAATAGTAATATGCAAATGCTCAACCAGTGTAAAGTGCTCTATAATTATATTATGTAGGTAATAAATAGATGAGTGGCTTCTGTACTTTTGCATCAAACTGGAATGTTTAGATAACTGTACAAAGAAAGCGTTCTGTGCATCACAGTTGTACTTAATGCTCTCAATATTATCACCACTTACACTCTCCTTTTGTAAATACAATTATCACTCTGTAAATTCATGAACCCCATGGCCGAATTTACCTTTTTTAACTAGAACATCTCTAATGGGATTATTAGCAACTTGACCACCTAAACAATGAAATACTATGGGTTGCTGGATCAATTGTTGGAGGTCAAACGCCAAAGAAAATATTCCTAGGGCCTCCAATATTTCTTACGACAAAATCATTTATATTCTAATTATTCTATCATCACATAACGGTAAACATGAATTAAGAGCGCTGTACACTTTACAATAGGCAATTTAATAATTGAATGCATTCTGTAAATTCTGAAATTTATAACCTTAGTTATTGAAATTATCTTGAAAAATTCCATTTTTTTGACTATTTGAAGGCAATTATATTTGTATAGAGTGGGAGTAAATAAATGGGGGCTACTAAAATATTCTGTGGCTGTGAGCTTACGTGGTAGATGGAATTGGAGAGTTGTCGAGAATGGCAAGGAGGTTTAGAATGCTAAGACATGTTTCTAATCTCGATAATCGAGTCTGGATGGAAATACTGGTCTTTACTCCGGTATAGGACACGGAGCAGCAGGATGTGTTTTCTGCTCTCTTTCTAAACATTAATCCGGCCGGATAGCAAAACTACATTGAAGGATTGAGTGAGCTAGTCAATTTAAGTGAAGCGATATAAAACAAACCAGTCCGTTCTTTCGGAGGAAATAATATTGTGTAGGTATCTATATGGAGCTCCTATATATTTCTATGGTTGTTTAATATAAACTGGGTTTACTTATAATTCCTTCTTTTGCTTGCTATCGAGAAGGATGTTAGGAAAGTAAGAGGTCGGAGACGCAGTGGAGGCCGTACACCTTAGTGCCGTCGTTTATATCTTTGGTTACTATTTTCCATGGCAAGTAAAGGTTGTGACAGACATGTGGAATTACTTTTGCACAAGTGCTTTGATGAGATGTCTACTGTATGTGTGTTACGTACGTAGTGAAGTGTATGTATGCATGCAGTTTGTCTGCACATTGTGTACATGGATCTACATGTAGTCACTCTGAACCAGACACATTAGCTCCTGACATACGAGTTCATATGTTAAGAATACAGTTCCCTTTTAAGTATGTTGCTCATGTTATGTAAGTAAGTGTGCAGTTTGTGTGGAGCTTTGAACTTTCACTCACTCAACAAGCAACGGAGAATTGGGAGCAAGTCGCCGTGTGGTGTACAGAGAGGCGAAAGCCAGGAGGTTGTGTGTTTGTGAGTGCAGGATCCGGGATTGAGAATTTCTTTTGGATGAAAAATGAACTTAGATATGGTTGACACGGTCCAAATTGTTTGTGCATTCCATTTTTGATTCGAACCAGGGAGAGGACAGGAGAGAGAGAAGAGAAATTATTTCTCTCTCGCTTCATGCTCCTCCAAGTCACCTATTAGGATTTCAAACAAGTACCTTCTCCCACACACATACACATAGTCTTGCATTAGCTCTACTTCGCGTCGGCAATATAGCTCTACATATTTCATTTCACTATGAATGCTATTTGCAGTTAGAGCGAGAGAGAGGAGAAAGACAAGAGCCACAGTCTCTGCAGCCAAAGCAAAGCTAACCACACATAACTATTTGCTGTTTTATGCTCTGAAAACTAACGTATGTTCCAAATGTTCTCTCGCCTTCCACAAATGTTCCACAGCAAAGAGACCATGTCTCATGCCTTTAGAATCAATGTGTGAGCCACACCAGTTTACTCTCACAACCACTTTCCTCTTAATATCTTTCCTCTCTCTCTCCTCTCCTAAAATAATCCACCAACACAATATTATACATTTTCCCTCCAAAGTGGACAATCCCAGTTTTCCTACATGGAATTCATTTTGCCCTTTTTACTTTTTCCATTTCATATCAATTCAAACTGAAAGATATTTGTTTATGCCATTAATTTTTAAATTAAAAGCATTTTTTTTTTGGAAATTTTTAATGTATTAAATGTAATTTTATAGTGGGTTTAGTTACATGTCCTAAATGGTTATTTAAAGATTATTATTGCGATAGCCAGAGAATTTTCGGACAAAAATTGAGACATTTACTAGGAAAAGTTGTATGACGTAAATAAGGAATGAAAAGGCAGAGAAAGATACAAATTGCTTGTGTAGCCATTCAAATATCAGATTACCTCAATCTCATTTCCTTTGCTTGTCATAGCATAGCAATCAAATGAAACAAAACAATTTATCTTTTCCCTTGATGTTTTGACTTTGACCTTAGTTTGCTTTATTGTGGATTCGAATCTCGACTGCCGTTCCTATTCTTACAACCTACGCTTCGCATCTCTCTTTTTATTTCATTATCTTCTAGAATTCTTCCTTATAAAAGGAAACCCGTAGTAAATATGGGATGAGCAAAAATTCATTTATAGTTTCAGATTCTTCTGTTGTTCTTTCCGGGATTTTTACTGCCTGTGTGTGATGTGTGTATGTCTACTTCCAATGCTACTTGATAAGGTAAAGAGAGTAAAACCACTGTACATGTAAGTGGGCATCGTTTTGGTAGGACTCCACTCAGAGGATATTACTTATCCAGATTTTATTTAAAG
The DNA here is from genome assembly GCA_009936455.2 of Tomocerus minor. NCBI lineage: Eukaryota > Metazoa > Arthropoda > Collembola > Entomobryomorpha > Tomoceridae > Tomocerus > Tomocerus minor. The sequence goes on from JAAAYG020000009.1 coordinate 690,754, forward strand.
ATATCTATTTATCTTCCCCCGTCGTAGTACAATAGGAAATGGCCACGGCTGACAATCATCGCGTTAGATTCTCACCTTTGAAAAACCTTTCTTCACTCGTAGTAGGTATATTTACTTTTTCATGTAGATTCTCTGTGTGTGTGAGGATTCTTTTTCTTTTTAATATTTGGAGGCTCAATAGACTGGCGTCGTAAGTCGGCTTTGGATAATAGTAGGAAGACGTCAGGGAAATAAAGCAATCAATAATATTCTAAACAAAAATAAAGAACAATTCACTTCATTACACAATAAAAAAAGTAATTCGGTTTCCTTTCTATTCATATTCTCAATTTAATTCTCGTCTCTAATAGATCCTACAGGTTTTTTCAAGTTTTACATTTATAACTACATGTGTGTAGTTTTATCTGTAATATTTATGTATAGCCTCCTTTGTAGCGCAACTACATAATTACCCATCAACTAATAATTTGAAACTGCTCTACCTTTCGTGTTCCCTAGTCTACTAGCTAGGGAAACTAATAGAAAATAATAATATGTACTGTAGTATTTATAATGTGTATTTATGTTGTGAATTGGTTTGGCCAGGCGCATAAAACGGGTAAAAGATTTTCAGGTAATTGGTAGATAGACTCGGCTCACACCACTGTTTCTTCCAGATTTATGGTATGGTTAGAATAATTATCCGAAAATGGGAATATATTTGATTTATCATTTCTGTAACATGCATTTAAGTGAACGTTGTGAAATTGCATGGGAGCTACAGTTGAAGAATAGAAAGATCGATGTATAGAATCCTCTTTGAATTGTAGAGAGAAAGATTTGGACATTCCAGTTAGGTTCCCGTGCGATTTCCGACTCTGTTTTGATATCCCTTGTTTTATGTTGTCAGTTTGTATTTTGTTGTTGGACTGTAGCCCACTCTTTATATATTTATGTGTCTAAGATTATATGTAGTTATAAATTAGAGTTGAGAATAAACCATACTAGGTAATCTTTATCTGTCCACATAAGATTCCAAAAAGGGTTGTATGTAAGTGTGTATGTGTTTGTGATAGCATGAAGCCATATAGCTCATCATATTCAATAATAATAACGTTGAGTGGAAGGAAGACAATGCATGGCATGCAATAGTAGGACAGTTCGCCTCAGGTCGGTGGGTTACTTTATTGTAGTGGCTGTAAGTTCGTTGGGAAGATTGAAAGACGAGCAGAACAGTAAAAGGAATTCCTGTAGTCTATAGAGCACGATGCTAGGTTTTAATACAATTACATGTTTATAGCATGTGGATTGATATGAGAAATTCGTATGTATTTAGATCTCAAGTTAATCTCTAACAATGTCTGCCTCTAGCTGTCACTCATTCATGCTAATGCTCATCCAAGTTAATATGTACTTGAGTCACACATTCGGACAGATACAAAATTTTCGAGAGAACGTGCACAGCTCATCGTTATGAATATGTATGTGTGCGCACATTATAATAACATGTACAGCAACAATGCTACATATTATTTCTGTGTTTCTTCCCTTCATTTGGCTCTCCTTGTCAAGGAATCGAAAAGCACCCTCCCAAATCAAATCCAAATACATGCAGCCATAAACTCCTCAAATTCTGTCTCCTGGCTTTTTATTTCTACTCACCTCTGCTCATTTCTGCACTTTTTGAATAGATTAACTCAACTCTGACTGAACATGGTCATAAGTTAAGGAATCACCAAAGGAAACTGAAGAAAAGAAAAGAGATGGACTAATCATGATGATGGTTATTAGCTCTCAGCGTCAAACTTTTGTATTCCTGTTCTTTTATCTCTTAGCTAAATAACTGAACTGAACTACGCAATATAACTATTTATTAATGCACGGACAGACATAATGCTGCAATGCAATGAAATTTAATAGCAGCGATAGCCAAGATGTCCTGCCTTTTAGCTGGCCGTGACCATAGCAATACTTGAGGCAACCGTGTATTATTACCAGAACAAAACAACACAATAACCTGCTCATCTCCAACAACTTACCTCTTCTGCCTCTAAATGTACATATTGGAACATCCTTTGAAACAATATCCTTTTCCTAGTCCATCTTTTTATCCTTTACTCTCTGTAGACACACCTGTCATCTCTTTGCAGAATAATAGAATACGGATCTGGGCGAATATTAGATATTTAAGCTCCCACAAGAATGGCGCTGATATTTTAAATGAGAAATACAATTCCCCATCAGTAAATTAAATGTCAAAGATGTAGTCTTTTGTTTTGGAAATTAAATGAAAGCATTGTCTACGTGCAGCTAACTAGCAATAAGTAATGTAGGGAGGAAGGTGCTCCTTCAGCTCATTCAGACTCCATGCTGCTGCTCCGAGGATTACGCATAAAGTAGTTGGCACGGCTTGGCATGTTGGCTAAAGTGTGGTCAGAATCAAGTTTGTCTCAACTCAGATCACTTGCTCCTTGTCGTTAATATGAGTAAGAGATATATCTTAGATGATTAGCTCTATGCATGGTTAGCCAGTTCGTTCTACCTAATTTATATGTCTTTGCCATTGGCTTGACAATGGAATTACATTCCCCACTATGCAAGGCAGACGCAATCTTTTTACCAGTTTCACATAAATGAAAGCAGGCAGGCCAGTCCAGACCGGATTTAAACGAAAGATGAGCGAAGGGACTCATTTAAATACTTTACACTCCATTCAATAGTGCACTAAACATGCTAGCCACCTTAGAATGTAGCTACTTGCAACAGTCCTTAAAAGCAGAGGAAAAACAAAAACGTCGAATAATACACAAATGTCGAATATTCCATTAATAGTAAAATAAAAGGTTTCATAATGAGAATAAATGTCTAAAACAGAATTAAATTATAATTAGTCCTTACATAATTCATGTTGACTATTTCAACCTATTCTATATTCGTCCCTATTTAAGATTTTCTAACTTTCGTTTGCTATTCTTTATTTTGCTTTGATTCAAAAAATAAGAAAACTCAATGCGTATGTGAGTTTGAGCTAAGAATTTTTTTTTTCGAATTGCATTCTGTATTATGAATTCGACATTTTTACATTCTTTCAGGATTTCGACGCTTTTCCTCGTCGTCCTGATAGATACACAATGGTAGAGACACTTGTTTTGCTTGTAATGCAGTAATGTCTATTTGATGCGATACTCGTCTGAATAGATTTGCTTAACTTGGAATTGTCTTAATGAATAGAGTGAATTGTGTTGTATGGTAGTGGATAGCTAAATTAATATAAATAACATGGGTTGGAGCTTAATTTTGCTGTCTTTCCTAAATAAGCTAAATTTTGAGTGTAACTAACTGCAGACAGATGAACGAGTAGAGAAAACATAGTTGCTGACAAGTACAGACGTTTGAGGAGTTGAGTACTTTTCTAATAGCCAAGGCAGAAGACAATGGCCAAAGTTACAGTAGTAAGAAACATATGTGCGGTGCAGGTACATAAATACAATTGCTATTGCCAAGACAAGTTGCCATACAGATACTTCATAGCTAAGTAAGTGAATAATATTACTATGTTTATTTACTATTGTAGTAACGTCTGTTCAAGTGGCTATGTTTGTGTCCGTGCCATTGGATAGCCAGGCACATCTCTGCAACTTGTCAGAGTAGTAGTCGAAGGAACAATAAGAGAAACATGGGTTAGTGTGTCTTTACATGGGCATTACAAAAGGGTTTTATGAGCATACTATATCAAAATGGAAAAGTAATAATTAGCTAAAAGACAGTGTGGGTCATAATTTACAATTCAAATGGAAACGGAGGAGTTGTACGCTCGAAGAATGACTGGGAGGGATAAATGGAAGGTAAAGTCAGTAGAGGTTGTTGTAATACTATAATAAAGTGCAATCACTCCATTCCATGCACATATACTCATAATATCTCTCCTTATACTTCCCTAAAAAGAAGTCAAACAAAAACCAAATCAATGCAATTCAATAGCCAGTCAACGTAAAGCGAACATAAGTTTATAACGAAACCAAAAATTACGTTTACAAATATTTCACTCGAGTTTTACATGGAAACTAATGCTAAAATCCCTTAAAAACAAAGTAGAATTCATGAAAGAGCGTGTACAATTATCTTTTTAAGTATACAGAAAAAAGAATAAAAAATATGAAATTCGATAATAATATATAATGATCAGAGACAGAGAGAGAGTTAGTCGAGTGCCAGTTGAAATGACGTGAAGACAATTGAGGATTGTCATCACTCGAAAAAAAACAAGATATGTACCTGTATGTCTGCGTAATGATTTTCGTTTCATGTCGAGCTGAAGCTGATTGTAAATGCACGAGACATCATCGCCAATTTGAATGGATGTGTTATAATGTGTGGCTTAAAAGCATTATTAGGTTTCCCTTTTTATTTTCACGTCAACTACATTAATAATATAGAACTGTTGCATAAAGTTTTAACCTAGTGCATCATTTATATTCGCGAACTGAACTGAACTTTAATGTCATGCAAAGAACAAAAGTCAAATATTCTTGGAAGGATTCATATATTATTATATCCACTATATTAATATTAAGTAAGCATGGATGTATGTCTGTGTAGCCATTTGTATTGTATTATATTATAGCTATTTGTAACTTTTCTTTCAGTCAGTTGGAAAAAGCTGTTGAATTTAAAAGTGTTGAGTCTTAGTGTGGTCATTATGAATGCAGACCACGAATTCTGCGGAAATATCTATTGAGGACTAGGCAGTGTGATGTATTGAAGGAGCTGGTTTATAGCAACGGTTTAAGCTATAACGAATTACAATTGATTGCTGCATAATGGAAGAAAGCGTTTTGTTTAAGTAGGTAGCTTAATAGTCAAACGGATTCAGAGCAGTCAGAATACGAAGCCTTCCTATTAATTCACCACTCTAGACAGAATTCCAGAGCAAAGCACTACGGCAGCTCTCCGTCCCTCTTCCCAATATTATTCTATTGATACAGACAGCCTGAAAATAAAAATTAGACACAGTTCAGCCAGGCAGTTTCAGAGTTTCAACTTGAATTCACGGAGTTCTCTCCTACTAATGGTAACCAGTAGACGAAGTGCTATCGCCGCGGCTCAATCAGACGCTCTTCATGACTTTTTCAATACTCAGTGCTGTAAATACAGTAGTAAATGGTTGAACTGTGGGGATGTAATTGTAAACAGGTATTATTCTCAGTAGTGGAAAGATAAGGTTATTCCTATAGGAACATGGTTAAAGAATAGAGATAAAGAAAAGTACCTGCCTATGCATAATAGATTGGATTAGATTGGAATAATGGTTAGTGGTGGTGGCTTTTTGGGAAATTGACTGGGATGATTGCTTCTATTGTATTGTTGTATTAATATTTAGGTAAGTATTATTACTTATTAACAGTAGGCATGAATTTATTTACCAGTAATGGTATTAAGAGAAGGAGAGAGAGAGCCAGCACACTTTTAAGTTCTACCTACAATTCCTTTCAAGTAGTTCTTCCTACATAATAGCTGTTTGTATGTAATTTTAGTGTAACTACCCATGTAGTACATAGCATTAATATTATTCCCCACTATTTATTAGTAGTTTATGTGTGTAACTAATGTTTATGTTCATTTTAAAAGTTGACTCACTTCTCATCTCCTTCACTCACTCCCTTCCCCAATTCATTTCATTTGCAAGAAAGAGAAAAGGCTAATGTCTGTCTTCTATGAATATAAATACCTAATAATATTTATTATTACCACTACACAAAGGTAAAAAAATTTAATGGCATCTGCTTTGTAGAATAAACTATACATGTACGTTTTTGCATGCTCAGCACAAGATGCAATAGAGAATAGAGACAATCGTTTTGTTTTCTTGAGAGGCTGAGTGATTGCTCTGAAGTAATTTAAGTATACGTTGGCTTTGGGTGCACAAGCCAAAAGCAGAGAAAAAAGGCAGTCTCAGTCGAGTCAATTTCAGTTGAGATCAGGTAAACTCATTGAAATCAACTGAAGATGTACTTTGGGCCTTGTGACGTAAGCTATTACTAAATTGGATAATTTAGTAACCCAAGAAAACAAAACAATATTCTAAAACAATGCATTTCTTTATCTTTGTCCATAGTTGATATTATGCTAAGAAAAAGGATAAAGCATGTATTAATATGGTACCTAGCTATTAAGTGTTTAGTTTTGGTGTTGGTGGCAGAGATTCGTTTCACTATAGAATAGTAATAGTGGAAATAATATAGAAAAAAAAGTATAAACACTATAGTATAAAGACGTGATATGTGTATATAGGATGCAAGTCTAACGTGTTTAAGGCAGAGATGAGTTGAGTGAGGAAGATTCACTCACTCAGTCATTTAGTGATAATATTCCTGTTGCTTTGTTTATACACAGAGAGAGATATGTTAGGTAACAATTGTGAGTGTTCGGTTTGTTTGTTGGGCAAAGCGAGGCTTGTTCTTCGTTAGATAGAACAATGCGATGGTTGTTGTTTGGGGACGGAGAGAAAATGAAAAGAAGGCAGGCAGAGCCGAAACGTATCATCAAACCAGTGAGGAAATTTCAAGTTGAAATGAATGATTACAGTAATTTTCGATTTGAAAATAAAGGTGCCCTTCATCTAAAGGCGGATCAAACATGCTCTATCCAAGTCTCTGTGATATTTATTCCCTTGCACCTTTCTTCCCTCGTCTTCCTCTCCTATTCTTCTCCTGCCCCAATCTACACTCAATACTAAACGGGAATGAATGAAAGAAACGAAGAGATCAGGATGCACACAGACAGAAATAATACGACCTCACTATTAAGCCTAATCATAAACTACTTACACTATTATAGGAGTAGTTTGTATGGTAATAGTAGTATAACCTCTGTGTAATGTATGTAATGGGAACCACAAACGAATGAGCAGAACACCCATTTCATTCCATTGGATTATTGCTTTGTTATTTTTGATTGCTTTCTTGCTCACTTATCTATCTCTCTCATGTATCTCTTGCTCATCTCCTTCTTCACCTCACCAGCAACAACAGGTAATTCCGTCCTATTACTATTTACTAGCAAATGTTACCACACTTTTCAACTTTCTGAATCTTCCTTCCTTGCTTCACTCTTTAAATCCCCCAAATTGCTAATAACTCTAATCATTGCATGCAACCCAAAAATTTCCGTCGAGAAAATAAGCATCATTTTCTGACATAATTTAACTTGCGTCAACAAATTTATTGCTCTGACAGCTCTCCTCCACTTTTTCCATTATCTCTACCATTTCATTATTTTACTGCGCGCACCGGCCAAATACCAACCGAATGGGCCTACACATTTCACAGCCTAACCTTTACCTTTTCGGAAACCAATAGAGATCCCACCACAATTCATTGATACTATTTTCTTCCCTATATATACCCGTATGCTACTTTTGACATCTTTCACAGAGATACACATGTGTCCAAAGTGTGTCGGAACTATCATTAGGAAATTACCAAAGGGCCCAATCTTATAATTTGCTCAGGTTTAAATTGTGTACCTCTGTGATTTAGAATTTAGAGCATTCATACGAGAGTGTCTATTTCAGACATAGATAAATGCTAAGGACAAGCAAAAATACTGTCCATACCTCACAAGATAAATATATGTCTATACTAATTAAAAAATATATCTATACAACTGAAAAATAAGCCTTTGTTCATAATATGTTCCTTCGGTAGCTCCTCTTAAAAGAAATCTCAAAGCAGGCATGTTTTACATGTCGTACTACAATAGTTTTTCTATTGACCCCAGTAGTAGTAGTCAGTAATATTAAACGCTAACTGATGTTCTGTATAAAATGCTATTCATTTCCAAAAAATGTTTTTTATAGAAATCTTTGAGTACATTTAGTAAGAGTAGATACATGTAGCAAAAGGATGAGTTATGGTTAGGCCCCCAGAAGCGGACCCTCTTTTGTTAGCGACCCAAGAAAGTCGGGCATTTAGAAGTGATTGTATTGTGGGACCTGACCATTCTTCACTTTCCCTTCCTTCATTTGATTTCCTCACCCTCATCACCTTTTGGTCGGCGTACATATATGTGGCCGTATGAAATTGCGACGGTTATGTTTACGTTCATAGAGTCCTTTCAAGATTTATAGTTCAATTCACTAGTAGTACTAACCGCAAATAATAGGAGCCTAAGTTACTAATGCTATATTGTCTAAGGTTGTTGGTAACTAATCCTATAATAACAATAAAGGCTGACTTGATTCAACTACCGAAAATTGGACGAGGGCAATAGATTAGGCAGTGCATTTATCTTGGACCTACTGTTTGAACTCCAGTCTGGTTAGATGTAATTAGCGGAATAACAATAAGTGGATACTTAATGCTTACCTACAATGCTCCAAATTATAGCGTTAATTGCACACCCTGCAATCTTCACATGACCACATACCTTTTTTATAGACAGAGTTAATGTGTGTGTGTGTCTATAGATTTACATATATACATACATGCCTACTTCAAGATCGTTGAATGGAATTCATCTTCAACGAATTTTAAGTAGGGTAGCATTTGATTACAGCATGAGGTAGTATTTAATAGATGGGCAACGGCAAATATTATCTGCCTAACTTACGAACTTACGAGAAGATTCAGTGCACATTTGATTTGTTATTGCTAATGACTTACATGATAATTGTATATTCTTCTGTTTTCTTGTTTTCATTTGTAATTTGGATTACCTGTCTAATTATGCTGACTAGAAATAAAACAACAGCCACTCATATCTACACTATTCACTAGACAAAATTCTTTCTGTCTCAATTACATATGTGGGCGTCTGCACTTGTGTTTCAAAGAAACTTATTTGGCACTAATACTATCAGAGTGGATCTTACGTCTTAATTTTCTTGATCATTTTCTACAAAATCTACTTTATTTCATATTTTTTTCTTTTTCTGCAGAGTAATTAAGTTTCTTAGGGAGTTAAAAAATGGTAGCCATAAATACGTATTAGGTGTTGTGCATTATCTTTGCATCATTTCTCGGTAATATAATTTCAATGGCTCTCGAGTCTCATGACAAGGCAACGAAATCAAATGTAATGATAATGATATGTGGGAAAGGTAGTTCTGGCAATCTATATCCAATTCTTTTTCCAATAAATACCTTTGTCAGTAAAATACTCATTATGAGTATTAGCGTGTTAAATACAAAAAATGCTTAGGCACCAAAATGAGAAGGTTAGTCCATGAGATTTTTTTTCGAAATGTTCAAGTGAGTAATGTTGAATGTTTGGAATTGAGAATTATTGGCAAGAGGAAGGGAGTTGGTCTGAATTTGGCACATGTTGCTGCTTTGCAATTTGCATAATATGTAATTTGCCGAGTCTAAAATGTATCTGTTGGATTTGAACGGTAGATTTGTAGGATAATAATTGGAATGAGCTATCCTACCACATTGTATGATATGTAAACATAGTTAGCTCAAAGAATTGCCTTGTAGTAAGTAGTTCCTTCGATAGAATTCACCAGCACCTAATTATTTATATTTGTGAGAAGGTAAAATGGATTTATGGAAATCATAGATGTAAATAAAAAGGGAAAAAATGAGAAAAAGATTAGATGCCTGTTTTTATAGGTGGATTTTGAGTTAAGGTGGATAAGTATGATAGTTTAATGTAATTCATAGCAGTGTAATAGTGGGATAGGTAGAACAGGGAAGATTTTAGTATTGAATAGCTGCCTGCATGATCATGGAGAGTAAGGTAGGACTGAGCTGAGGAGAGCAGGAGCAGGGTAGGGAAACTAATGAGAAGTAGGAGTTGAAGTAAATGTGTGTAGACGGATACTATGAAATGGAGCCAAGTTGAGTTAGGAGGAATGAAAGGAGCTAATAGGTATTTGATAATGTAAGGAGCTTTGGTAGGAACGGTGAAATATTACGAATATTAGTAGATTGAACAACACTCAACACGGTTGGGATGAAAATGTTGGACGATGATACGATATTTGTGAGTTGACGAGAAGGTGCAGCCGAAGTGAGTCGACTGGAGTTTCTATCACATTAGCCTCTTTATAGAGATGTTTAAAGATGAGCATTTTTTTCCTGGTTTCCTTTGCTTTGGCATCTTGGCTCTGCTCTTGCTCTTGACTCAGCCTCGCTTCCTAGCCACGGCCACGGCTCTCCTCCACTAAAAACTTGACTGGTTTCAACTTACAATTAGCGTGAATTATATGCAACAGTAATACACAGAGTACACATTTCGGCGAGTGCATATTATATGAAAAGAGTAAGTAGTCTTCTATGCCTACATATGTAAGGATTAGATGCATGAATGTGTTTTATTAGCAGAGTATGAGTAGTTGAAGATATTAGTATGGAGATAGTGGAGTGGAGATAGTAGTAGTGCAAGTGCATGACTAATAATATATTAAGTCATATATTGTGACCTCTTTGGTGTGTGTATAGAGGGAGAGTTGTTTAAAAAGTAAATAAGATCACGACGAGAGAGGCTAAGATTCGTAAAATAAAAAGCGAGTGAGAAGGAGATGAAGAAAAGAATTGAGTGGAGTGTGTAATAAGATAGAGAGGCTCATGTAACTACAAGGATAAGTAGCCTCACTAAAGTACATGTGTTTATGATCACAGAAAGAATCGGATGTGTTTAGATATGCATAAGGTTGTTAACTTTATAGTGGTATTTACAGGGACGAGTGAATGTTATTACAAATGGAAAATGTGTATTTGTGATGGTTCATTTCTTGTGGGGACTGTTGATGCTACAGCGGCATCCCCACCTCCACCACTCACAATGCAAATACACACACTCTCTCTTTATCATCCCTATTAGATTACATGCATAATATTACACAATGCTCCTTTATAGTCTCTGCCTTCCCTTCCTCCTAATATTTCCACCTTCGCAAGGCCAGCATTGCAGTGGCAAGGCGAAATTTCTCTCTTTCCTTCTTTCACTATCTCCTCTGCCCCAAATGCCCGACTTGGGCCTATAGCCTATAATAAGATCAGTTGCATCCCTTTAAAAAGCCTTTCTGCAGGGAAATGTAAGTCTGGCTATGGCTTTAAGCAGAGACTTTTCCCGACTTTCGACTACTCGCTTTTTCTTCTACATACAAAGCATTAAATTACATTAGGAACATAACATATAGTAGTCGGAGCCATCAACTCCTCTCATTCTTCCTACACTTTCTCACTTTCTTTTCCTACACGAATTTTTCACGGCTCCGTCCGTCGCCCTCCTCTCTCTCTCTCTCTCTCTCTCTTGCCCGGGTTTTTTACTTTTACTCTGCGGCACCCACTCAGTGCATTACATGAATGGGGCTTTGGTTTGTCGGTCCGTTGCGGAGCGTTGAGTCCGCATGGCTTGATTTCCTTTCTCGTCTTGTCCTCTCTGCACATAGAAACAAATGTATTAGTTAGTGCCTTTGAAAAAAGAAGCTCCTTCACTTCCTCCTCTTTCTTTCGCCTTCATCAGAAGAACAAACTTTGCGAGAAAAAATACGATTCTCTCTCTCTCTGGTTGATAGAGGCTCTCTGTTCTTACATAACAGATAACAACAAGGTTAATATATAGAGAACTTGTGTTATAGTATTAATTTTGGTCGGGTGCCTTTCCTTTCTATTCTCGTTGCTTGGTGTGAGCCAAGTGAAGTGAAGTCAACTCTAACTGTTCCCAGTTCAGTTCCTTTCCTTTCCTTCATTTTGTTCTGTAGCTCACTCAAGTCAATCTACTTATGTGCATATAAATACATATGATACGTCGGGCTCTATATAGGGAACTGGGAGATTCTGGCTATGGGGAGTGTAGCAGATAATATAGGAAGATGAATAATATACAGATGAAATGGTATTTTGCGATTATTTCACCATTCCCCCAGGATAGCAATTTAATCTCTTGTGCTGATGGGATGATCCTACTCCTAGCACTACCTCTCCATTCATTATAGCCTGAATATTCCCTATAACTCTCTCTCTCTATTTCTTTTCCTCTCTCTCTCTCAATGCGAACTGCCTCTGTTATTTTTTAAACTTTTTCCCTCTGCTCTTCATGAACTTGGCAATTTCACAAAAGAAAAGTAAATTGTCAAAACAGATTAGTTCCTTCAAAAACAGTCCTGCTCTCCTCTATAAACTTTTGCGAAATAATCCATAGGGCCGACAAAGTTTTGTTTCCAAACAATTATCAAAAACTTCATTTGACGAGTCGATTCTCTTAAGTCTTGTCTATTTATCTAGAACCTTCGCTCCAGTCTCTCTCTCTCTCTCTCTCTCTCCACAAATACATTTCCACTTTGTTCTTTTATCTTCCGACGGCTTTATACATGTTGATATAATGAGCGTTCAGCTCCGTCTGTATATCTACGGGCATAATAGCCATTTCTAAATAACATCCATTTAAAACATGAAAGTAGAGCAAAAGAGCCAGAGTCAAATCAACTGCTAAATTAGAGAAGTAAGTAAAACTATTTGAAATGCTTTCTATTGTCCTAGTAGTAGCTCTGCTGTAGTTCTCTAGCTCTTCCTCGGCAGCATGATGAGGAGGAAACGGGTAGGATTGTGGAGCAGGGATGGAAATAGAGCACTTTGTCGCTGCCACCACTTTCCTCTATTGTGCACCACCTTGGCTCTCTGGAGGGGGTCGTAGCCTCTTTATGTTTATGCGTCACTCAATGCACATGTCGACTGTGTGCCGTGGCCCGGCCCGGCCTCGCATCCCATGGCCCAAGTCATAAGCAATCAACGAACTTATTCTGTGCAATAAGCAACTAGCTAAACTAACAGAAATGTATCTGTATCTTTCACCTGGAGCAAATCGAGAAACTCCGGCTCTATCTTCACTCTTCATCAACAACTTGCCCTCTTCTCTTCTCCACAAAATCAATCTCTTTCTTTTCTTCCATGTCGACCGAGTTAACTCTCCTCTATACTATAAACCTCACATCACAATCAGCTCATATGGCATATGATGAGTTTTTCTATTGTAGTCCGGTCACTTCGTGAGACGGAAAAAAACAGACACAATGAACTGAACTGATTTCATCTGATCGCAAGTCGTAAGTATAGTACTGCGGCATTTTCAACACAACAGTTTGCCATATCTCTGACATGTTAGCTTAGTATTGGAGGATGAAAAGGAAACTTGAGATTTATACACTGAATTCTCAGCTGATGGAATACAATTACTGAAATAGTTCAGTTTTTTTCTCTCCTCCTCTCAATCTACTATAGCAAAGTTTGTATCATTGGTAAAGAGCTATTATTTATTTAGCGAGCGAGCATTATACTACTCACTCTCACCCTAGACGCTCATTACTTATGAATCGAAGAAACCAACAAAGGTGTGGTAAGTAGTAGCTCTAAGGGAGTCATCTCTTTCTGTGAACAAATAACACTATGGATCCACTGACACATTATTATTACTTCATATTTCAAATTGTTATTTCATCGAAATGTATTTCTCTTTTTTTCTGTGCTCCTTCAACTGCTGCACAGATACACACCTAAATATTATGTGTAAATAGTTCAACTTGAACTGAGGATGAACAAGTGTAAATTCACATGGAACGAGTAGGCAGAGGAAATAAAATAAATGGGAGGCCAAATTAGAATTACATATGAGATTCATCCACATCCACTACTCCATGTAACACTTACATATTTATTATTGCACGTTGCTACACATAGTGAAAAAAAAACTAATAGTTGACTAGAGTGCACTGCACACTGTGCTCACCGTCAAATTAGCTATGCATGTAATGCATGTGTGTGGAGCTGAACCATGTATTTGTTTATAATTTTGTTGTAATAACTCCTGAAAATGGGCCTGAGAAAAATTACGTCTGCATGCCCAGTCATTGTTATATCCTCATTTCGATTAGAATTTTAATTGTAATGTATAATACAATGCAACTCTATCCACAATCCGATACTTTTTCTATCTCATTCCTACTTATAGCATAAGTACGATTCTATTTATTTTCTACAATTCAGATCAGATAAGAGGCGCCAAGGATAAAACATGTTTTCCACCCCTAATTACTCTGCTATGAGCTCAAAAAAATTCTCAACTCATTTTGTTTAATTTAAAGATTACATTAACAAGAACATCATCACAATAATCACCGGGCTGAACTGCAAGCTTAACTAATTTTTTACAAGTAGACCCTTCCTCCAGCAAACCCACACTAGCCATAAGCAGAATGTGTAAGTTGACCAACGGCTAATACCTATATCCTACCTTAGTCTGCGTTTAGTCTGGAAATAATTTAGCATTCACCGGCGTGGATATTCCTTAAAAAGAGGTAGTGGTTGCCGTATCATGTCATATCATAGAAAGCATCATCCTGGTTATCATGATATTTAATATGAGCCACAACAGGCGCACCGCAACAGAAGAACTGCGCCAAAATCATTTGCACTTATAAGTAATATTGTAAGAGAAAATAAAGAATTGGTGTGCTGACTGTGGTCAATAGATATGTTTAAGGGCAGTGCTGTAATTTCATGGAATAGCAAAATAATTAAATTCTGGTATAAATGCTGTAAAAAATAAAAAGTGCAAAGGCAGAGGATATGAATACAGTATGTGTGCACGTAGTATCATCAATAAGTTGTATTCTATGTTTCAATTTCAGGTAAATGAGTGTAGTTGAGTTGCAGACAGCATGTAGAGGAAGAACAGGGCACAATAGTAATACATTGTTAAAGTAATACACAGTTGTATTACAGTACGAGGTGGATACAGAATAGGAACAGGTCCAACGTCCAGCATATGGATGGACTCGCTTCGAATGAGAAAAGAATTAAATGAAGAAAATCTGAATGCAATGATAATTCCTTGATGGCGGAGATAAAACGAAATGAAATAATTAAGAAGAACAGCCTTGAACAGTATAATTGGCGGTGTTTTTTACTTGTGTAGTCAACTATGGAGAAATAGTGGTTGCTTTGCTTTGCTACTTTACTCTTGCTTCTTCTTTTATTTCGTATCCTATGTGGCTGTGTATGTTTGTGTACCTGTGCAAGTGTATTTGCATTAATATTGCGAGGAAGAATATCTGACGGGACTTGACTAGAGTAGGAGATAGAAAGAGGAGATCTTTGACTGAGTTGAATTGCATGGAATACGTGGATATACAATTACACTCTGCCTATCGGTACATAATAGAAAATGAAGGAATGATGTACAGTATGTTATTGCATCAAGTATTTATTAGTATACAGATATAATGGGCACCTAACTACACAAGACAGATTACTTTTGCTGTAATGTATACCAAGTAGTAGTAGTACCTATCTATCTATCTGAGATCTTGTATGATGTTGATGATGGTGGTGGTGGTTGTTGTTCGGAGAAGTAGATGTGGAACTGGAATCGTCAGAAATATTAGTGGGTGTGATTGTGACAGCTAAAGTGGTAGACAGAGGAATAATTCCCAAAGAACATCAGGAATGAAACAATAATGAAACGAAATCCACTGCCGGTGGACATTGGTAACTTGAAAATTGGCTCTGACTCAGAACAAAAGCCAGGTTCTGTCTAAATGCAAGTCGCTCTGTTCCCACATCACTCCGCCACTCACACTCACACACAACAGTTGCTCTCTCATTTCTTCTTCTCTCCTCTCCTCACTACATACTTACAATTAGAAGTCTACCCAACCACACTCTCAATACCTTCTTAATATTAATCATACATTCCTACTTATTTACATATCCACCTATATTCTCAATCTTCTTTAACTTTCATTTAAATAAACACCCTTCTGTCCCTGTCTCGCCTAATTCAAATAACACATTTTTTCTGTCTCACAGCAACGTATTTTAAAAAAACAAATCCTTTGCTCTTAATATTATTCCAATAATCCTTTAGATTTACACATAATTTATTGTTCATTCATGCGATATGGAAATGAGTTGAGTAGAACCCATGCAAAAACTACAATATTATTCTTTGGATTTGAGTGGAAAACTATTTAGATTCTTAAGCAATCCCTTTTTTGAAAATTAAAGTTTTAAGGAAATAAATGTTGACGTGTAGATTTAGTAGCCATAAAAATTACACGCTGAATTCATATTTAAATGAAGGTAATTGTAAAAGTAACGAGCGTGATATTAGATTTTTGTAATAATTTAATTTTTGCTATTGGGGATTGAAAAAAAAAGCTTTTTCACCTTGTGTTGCTAGAGTTGGCATTGACACAATCTTGTCTTAAAGATCCCATAAGTATAACCGTCAGAATGTTTGAACAACAATTGAAGAGGATTCTAGAAGGCAAGACATGAATTCCGCATTCGTCTCGCTCTTTGTCTTCTCTGAGATGATCTAACAATGTTTCATTAGAATAACCTATAAAAGCACATGAAAATGGGAATTGTGTTATGTGTACATATAATTTCCATAGAACAGAAAGCGCATTAATTCTTCTGGCTGAGCTGAAGATGAGGGAATGAGGAATGACCACTTCAGTCAGACAGGGAGGCAAAGTGAGAGAAAGAGAACCTGTTGTAATTTTCATATCATTTGTGGTTAAGAACACGCGATAGCTAATCGACTCGTGGGCACGTCATAACATCACAAATCTAAACCTTCATACCTTTCTATGGACAGCTTATTATGGGATTTGGTGATACTCATTTCATTTCAAACATGCACAATATTCTAACATTAAATTTTATATGGGTCAGAATTATAAGCATCATTTATATCATTATCGATTTAGATAATGCTTCTATAGGCGTTCATAGCAATGCGCTGTTGAATTTTCTCGTGACATTTAATATTAAGAATTTAAACTAATAGATGCATAGAATTCAAATCGTATCATTTGTATGGAACTCTTGTACATTCCTAAATATTGTGATTTACTGGGTTATCCCATACAGGTTTCCTATAGCTAGAAGATTTATATTGAGGTATCTATTGTCTAGGTTAGGTTAGTTGTCTACAAGTGTTGTGTTCAATTATTAATACGTCTGTCTGCATATAAGGAAGGCATTTATCTCCGGGTTACAACAAGTTACAATTACAGAAAATCCCATTAGGCCTTTACTTTCAATTCTCTGTAGAAATTATACATTAATACATTCTTGAAATATGCAAATTTCCGTAATTCTCCCTTTTTGTGTCTGATAACAAATATGAAAGGAAATTATCTCATGGATGATTGTAAGTGTAATGTTCAGCTTTTGTGTTTAGTATTAAATTAAAACCATGTTCATGTTTCATGTACATACATACACGCACATATAGGTAGAGACAGACACACTGATATATTCTGTGCTGTGTGCACTAGGCACATAACATTCTATTGTTAATAACATGATATTATGTTCTATCACAGAGTATCTCTTTTGATGCCTCCATATGAGCGTTTTATGAACAATTGTTCTCTTAATGATTTCAAGTAAATTCTATTTATTAAATTGAGCAGTTAAGTGCGGATAAAAAGTTAGATAGCTCTAATAATTTATGTATGTAAAATAGGATGATCTCGAATATGTAAATGGGAGGCAGTCAGAAAATACAACAAAACGTAATGGAGACGAATTAAGCGAAGTAGACAGATACACTTTAGGAAGACGCAAACATGTCTAGGTGCATTACAAAGGTACTGTGTATTCCAGATAAGATTTAATGGCCAGAGCAGAGGAAAGTATTTAATAGACGAGTGTCTCGATATATAAATATATGAATACAACAAACAGATATATGAATTACAGAGGGAGTAGGTTAGTTCATCTACGGATATAAACGTCTGGATTTAGTGTTAGCATAAAATAGATAAAAAGGGAGAGACTGGCTGCATTGCCAGTGAGTGAGCTTTTAATGTTTTACTTGTAATATTATTTGATAACTGTCTGTTGGCCGACGTAATTCATATAGGATTTCCTATTGTTGATAAATATAGAAAGGAGCGAGAGTGAGTGGAAGGCCAGTAATGTAATGCTCTGTAGCATTCATCTCTGCTAGTCTGGTGTTTTTGGATAATTATTATCTTTCGGAGAGCAAGTTAGATTGAATGTGACATAAGGTTATAACGTGATGGAAAAAAGCCGATGTTCCCCTCGGGAAAATTAATACAGTTCCTGTAAAATGTCAACATTATGATGCAAGGAGAGTGCTCTCGAGTGTGACTTACGATGAATCTGAATTGTTGTTTGACGGTAGTAGTTGTGTAGTTCCTCGTCTCGTCTACCTACTTCTCTACTCACACACAATGCACTCTCCTTTCTTCTCTTCACATATAATTTCATGTCGTATCTCATCGTACAAGGAACTTTACACGTTCCCACAAAAATCCCATTGATGTCTGTCTATGTGGCATTTCTCTCTTCTCCACTTTGTTCTACTAATGTGTCTTGTATATTATGTATGTAATGTAAATCTAAGTTGTCTTCTGTCCGTTAACTCCTCTCCTCGCTCATCTTCCCGACTTTTTCATTTCACAATCGTGGCCTACCTACCTATCTCCTCTTGTCTTCGCCTTCTGTCATAGACGTAGCTCTATCTACTCAAAATCCCTCACTGATAGAGCACACTGTATTATTACTGCATTAAGTCAGACGCTTCTCCTTACATTTACATGCGCCAACCAGAACAATTTATCCCCACACTCCATAATATTCTTTCCTCTCCAGTCCGTATTTTATAGCAGTAGACTTATACGTAGCTGACGTGACAGCCCGATATGCAGTCATAAAATCAAATACCCGCAACCACTCCAAAGTCAATACTGATACACATAAGGACCACGCACTGGGCATTTATGCATAGTTTCAACATTAAAGCTTTTATCTTTTTTTCTCTCTCTCTTTTCTTTTCTCTCTCATCACTCACATAGCATCAGTTAAATCCTCAATCCAATCCACTTACCTACTTGTACATTCATACTTCCCCTTCACCATTGTCTCTTCAAATTGGCGACAATAATTCTTTGAATATTAATCATGCACACACCATGCCTGTTCTGCGTCGTGTCTCCTTGCTCTCGCCCGTATTTACCACACACTTAAAAACCACAGATATCGTCAATATTCTAACTGGAAACGATTGCTGTAGAAGAATCCCTTTATGAAATATATTACAAAAATAAGTATAGTCTCTATACTTTTAAATATACTTCGTTGAAACTTTTTTCTTCCCTACAAAAATGTCAATCTGAAGATTAAATCCAAAAATACCTATATGAAATTTAGTATCCAATGCACATTTTTAACTATCAAAATAATTTCTTTTACACCGCAGTATGAATCCTCTAAATTCCTCACTCACCCTCTGAATATTAATGCCGTTTCTGTTATAGTAACTAAAATTTAAATGTTGTCATTCCTATGCACTTCAGATAAAAGCGTGCATGACAAAAAAAAATAATGTAGTACAGTTTTTCAAGCTTCTGCATCATATTAGGATTATTTAAACTGATTACTTTCCACCATTTGTTCTCATTGTTCTGACGTCATCATGATAGTCACTTTAATATCAAGAATCATCGCAAGAGTAAATCATCTAAACATAAACCAACCCCTGTACATAATTTGTTGAAATATTTCCGGAGGAAATCTATGAATATCAAGACCACATTTTGAATTGAACATGTGTGAATTCTCCAAGTTAAGATGGTTATCTATTTGTTATGTCATTTTCTCCTAATTTTATCATACGTCAAACTGAATGATGTCAACTCCAAGCACTTTACTATATTTATTATAGTCAATTCCTTAGGCACATCATAGCAAGTGAGTCCTTCATTGAAGATGATTTAGAGCAACTGCCTCCCTAGTGATGTGCCAACAAACCCTTTGTGACAGTCCAGTCGACCCTAATCACTATAGTTAATAGAGTCAACAACTGTAAATTCTGATGAGTTGTGCTGACGCTGGTTCTTGCTTCATGAAATTTTGGCTGATGCAAAATTTTGTTCGTATTTGTCTTTTTAAAACTGGTTATAAATTATCTAGACGTTTTTTCCCATAATTATGTCCCATTTCTATTTGGTCTCGTATATACACGCACATTGTGTGCAATACTGTCTTACAAAATGAATAATTTATCTATTGTTTGATAATTTAGATAATTAATCATCCTACTAGGGCTTGCAGTGATGTTGTTTAGTAATTTATCCAATTTCATGTAGAAGAGCGTTGTTAAATTTTGCATTTGTGTTAGTGGGTTACGATGATATGCGTGTAGTCAGATGCTGTAATTTTAAAATTCTGTGACGAGCTATTTAAATAGCATTGAATTGTTGGCGTTTTGGTAGATAGTCGAGATTTGTCTAAAGTTCGAGAAGTCTAAGCATTTACTTACATAAAGGATATTTAGTGTATCTGTAAAAGTATAAAATGAGAAGCTTCTTTTATGGATAGTATAATTAGCAAGTGTGATTCCATTCCGTGGCATAAATGAAAGGACAATGAAACTGAATCTGAGAGTGAAAGATGAATATTATGAATTTCTGTAGGTATTTATTAGTATTGTGTGTGCGAGGAGGTATTGTCTGTAAGATTTAATGTGCATATGGGTGTGGGTAGGGTGAGGGTTATGAAGATATTTGAAACTCATTTGGGATTGATATTAGGTATGAGATGAGTCATTAGGAGAAATGAGGAATGGAATTCAGAGTCCGTTGTGTAATGTGTAGTGTTTCTGGGAGTCGGGCCGGGGTTAGTTGAAACCAAAGTAAGGACGCAACGTAGTAATAATAAAATTAGTAGCATGCAGAATGGATCACATAATAAATGGAATATAATGTGTCTTTTCTGGACTATACACACACAGAGAGTTGATAAATATTGAGAAGGGAAAGAGAGAAGTAAGTATAGGTATAGTGAATAAACGTTGATAGACAAATAGTAGAATGTGTTTTATGTTTTGCTTATCTGCGTCGCAGTTCTCTCTTTATGCACGTATAAAATATAATTTGCTTGTGCACACGAATTTCTAAGGGTTGGTAGTTGGTGATGGGAAGAAGAGAGAGAGAGGATGAGAATGGAGAAGACAAACGCATATTGGAATGGAAAGGAATAGGTGGAGAACATTGTGTCTGTCTCCCTTGCATAATGAAAGGATGAGATAAAACTAGGATAGGCACACATACATAGAATGTATGTAAATGTATCTGTGGTGAGAGTAGGTTGGCTCAGTTAGCTACATCTCCTACTTTATTGCTATAAACGTCCGTTAAGGTAAGTAATATTGGTTGCTATTCATATGTACAAAGGTAATGTTACTATTATTATGGTAATCGTAAACTAGAAGACAGTGCAATAGAAGGAAGGATGCAATCCAACTTGGAAGAGCTGAACTTTCTATGTAGAACAAACTGAAAGTTCCTTTAGCTTTGTCCAAAGAAAGGAATTGCCGAGTGGATTGGATTGTGGATGAGATCGACTCTCTCTCTCTCTCTAGTGTTTTCTATGTAGTCAAGTCACAGTGTCGGTTGAAAAGCGTATAAATTAATTTGTGGCCTAATTGCACGTCTGGAGTCATAAGATATTTAATATTATGAGGAGCTATACGATTCCTCCAGTCAAAACCAAACTAAAGGAATGGAAAGGAGAGAGAGAGTCCTGTCTCACTTCTACTAAAGCCAAATTGAAAGTAATATATAGTGCATAGTGATATTATTAGCGAACTTGTTCGCCTCCAACTCCCAACTCCACTCTCGCTTCATATAATAGGCGAAGAAGGAGAAGAGCAGGAGCCTTCTTCTACGGACGTACCATACTTTTGAATAATAATAATAAAACTATTAGTTAGTGAGCCTGTGAAGTCAGAAGAAAGGTGCAGACAGACCTCGACTGTTGATGAATGCAAACAGAACAGAGCAGAAAGTAGCATGTAATAGCAAACAAGACTGAAATTGAGATATGAAGAAAGTTAACACACCAAAGTTAAGTCTACTCAACTCACAGATCCTGTTCTCGGCTTACCTTCTTTTCTTTGATTATCCTACCCATATATATTTATGCAAACTTTCTATTCTATTTATTATAACTCTTTGCATACTACAAATTCCGAGTAGACAAGCAAAACTAAACCAATTTCAACAAACCCTGACAGCAGATGGAATGATGAAGAGCCATTTTGCATCTTCAAAAGCACTTCTATTATCCTCGAAATATTACAAATAAATACACATATATAAATTTAATTATCCCAACACTGATTTCTTAGTATCTCTACACTCAAAACGACTACAATTAAAATATTATCAAGTAATTAAGTTAATTTTATATTAAAATTTTGAAAACCTTCTGAAATATAAATTAGCAATGCGGAATAATATGCTAGGAACATTATATTTCAGAAGTATCTACTTATATAGAGAGATTCATGTATGGAAGTAAACTATATCTGTAAATTGAAGAGAAGATATTGATGTGGTTTTTGATATCTGTACTGGGGGTGGGTGTAATCCCTGAAAGATATTGCTCTATAGATATAGAGATCCTTTTTGATGAAATGAAAGGGGAAATTAGAGAAAAATGCTTTTTAACCTATACCTTTATTTGCCTAATTGAAAAAGTTTAGTGAAGAAATTGTAAAAGTGAGATACATTGGGGATTGGAGTATAAAGTGAATAGTTTGTAGCTTATTGCCCAAATGGGATACGGAGAGGGTTGTTTTCTATTGTGGTGTTCGGTGGTGGTAGATGGTGATGTGTCTGAGAACTTTCCTCTTACTAACTACAAGTATTAGCTTCTTATTTGAACTGCTTCTAGTTTAGTAGTGCATAGATCAACTATGTAAAAGTCTTGAGTATTGTGTAGAATAGAAGAAACGGCTAAAATGTATGAGTAATTGTGTTGTAGTTTTCTGTTGTAAAATGATGGGAAGGTAGTGAGTTTGTAGTGATATTGGAATGTGAGTGGTTCATTAGAAAAGGTTGATATGTTGCGTTGTATTTTGGGCAGAATGAGTTTGAAAAAGATTTTTGCTTGTGTTGCTGTATTAATGGTGGAGGCAGGAGAGAGGGAGGGAGTGGGAGTGCGGGGAATGTTGCTAATATAGCAAGGTAGTGAGCTAATAAGTTTAGTTAGTCAACTTTGTTGGCTTCTTCGAAGAATGGGAAAGAAAGAATAGAAGATACATAGTCAGAATGAATAATCCAGGCGAGGAAGGGAGCTAAGGTCGTCAGAAGTTGAAGAAGGAGAAAGCAAATGGAAAGGAGTCAAAGAGTGCGGAGAAAGTGTAGATGGGAAGAAGGGAAGTGAAGTCACTCATTCAGTCATAGAGAAAGAAGTCTTAAATGGATGAGAACGGCTCAGGGAGAGAGAGAGAGAGAGAGAGAGAGGAGGCCCATCCTGTTTTCCCGTCAGCCTTTCCAACCGACAACGAAACATTCTTTCAAGCTCACCTTATTAGAAAGAAAAGATGCAATCTAAATGCTTATGTTATTGATTTTCCCTTTCGGGAAACATTATGCCTTAATGGATGGCTTTATGCCAGTGCATATCCCGTCAATTCTTATTACTATATAGGCCACTTAGACTACTGCTCAGAACACTTTCTATTCCGAATGGCATTTCCCTTATTACGCCGACTTAAAAAAGTTTTTTGCGGAGCCAGAGCTCACTCAACTGATTATCCTCTCGCATTTCCCTCATCCGCCGACTCATACACACACAAAGATCACATCAGATCAACAGACACTATAGCTACATTCTAATGCCGACATCCACACACCTAAAATACATTACTCATCATAATAATATAATCATGATTTTAGGAAACCCCCTTTTTTAACCTTTTTCTTTATTCTCTTCTTCTGCCCCAACACTGAAGCTTTGCAGTTTTTTGTTTTTCCGTTTTTAAATACTATACTATAAAGGTTGAGACTCTTTCTTTCTTAAATATAAAAGAGCACGCACTTTTATCAGAATCACGGAAATAATGTCAATATTTAGAATCATTTCCATTTAATTTGTAATTTTATTTGTTATTAGCTTCTCTACACACATATTGCAACTATGCATGTGGGTTCAGTGTTTAGAGATACTCACTTCTGTGCATGTTACCCCTTTTTCAACAAACAAATAAAGTAGCAAAGCACAATATTATGTTTTACTGCTTATTAGTTTTCTCCCGTTCAGTGCTGTACATATAAAAGTGCTACTAGTTCCTAAGTTCATCCTCATTAGTCTTACAGCTGCACCTTAATATATTCCGATGGAGATTTCAGACAGACTTCACTTCTCCTAATTTTTATCCTTCTATTCATATCTCAGTTGTGTTAGATCCACCTCCACCCTTTCCTCATCCTCTGCCGCATATAAAATTAAAAACACAACTCCAACTTTATTTCTCATCTTGCATTAACCTTCGTGGCATGTGTCACAGCCTGATTAAATTAAACCATTTAGCATTACGGGATGTTCCTCTACTGTCACTTTGTGACACTATTATTTCTGCTGGCAGGTTATGGCTTTCCGAGAAATAAACATGAGAAAGAAATGCTGACTACCCTCTTCTTTTCATTTCAGTCATTTCATAATTACTATCTGATTATGCAAGAATTATGTCTCTCCTTGACACATTTCGGTTAATGACTTGCGTTTCATTAGATCAACTTGATTATATTTACAAGAAAAATAATGACTTCGACTAAGCTCAACAAATTTAAAAAATAAATAATATGTAACAAGAAATTAATAACATGGTTAGCTTTTTTCATGTAAAAATTCAGTTTCGCAAAGGTGAACAGAAATGGTAGGGCATTCTGACTAAAACAGTAAAAGGTTAGTGGGTTCCCGTCCTTCACTTTCCTTTCCAATGCTCTCTGTCGTAAAGAGAAGATTTATTCTGTTTAGCTGGAATCGTTTGGTTGCTTCCTTTGGTGGTCAATCTAATGCAAAGCTAATTGTCAGTCTATTGAACCCATTTGAGTGAGTCTTGGAGTTGATGAGAGAAAACTCAAATTCTCTTTTGTAAAGCCTTCCTGGTATTTGATTGTGGTTTCCCTTTTTGTCAGTGGATTTATTGAAGGATTTCTCTGTGGAGTTCCTGAGCCTCCTAAAAAGTCGCAAGATTATAAACCAGTGCCTAGCTGATAAATATTATTTATATGATGTAGGTATTGGATTAAGTTTAATATTAGAAGTAGGGTTGAGCTTAATCTATTTCTGATTCTCATGATCAGTTAGAATCCCATTCCTTTGTAACCCTTTTGTATATATAATAGACGATGCTGACCTTCTTTTGT
Organism: Tomocerus minor; assembly: GCA_009936455.2. Lineage (NCBI taxonomy): Eukaryota > Metazoa > Arthropoda > Collembola > Entomobryomorpha > Tomoceridae > Tomocerus > Tomocerus minor. The sequence continues at coordinate 715,937 of JAAAYG020000009.1, forward strand.
ACTTTATCTACTACATTCAAGTTATACAGCTTTGATATGGCTAGATAATAATTTCTTTTTACTGCATTTTTGGTAATTGAGAGGATTGACTGAGTTATTTGGTTATGATGTTCCAATGCATTCGTACTTACTTCTGATAGGATGATTCAAGAGAAAACGTTACATTGTTCCCCGTAATACAATGAATACATTATGGTTTATGATAATCATTTTGAACATGCAACGTTCTGGTAACATGAAAGAATGCTTGATTATTGAGTGCGTACAAGTTTACAATTCCTTGATTGTAGTGTAACAAGAGAGAAACATGATAATTATTATAGTTTATTTGATGTGTAAGGATGATTTTTGTGTTAAATCTCATCGCAGTATGAAATTATCAAAATATTTTGAAGTTCCAGGCCTGGTCGTCCCCCAAAACGGACGTCGGTTCCGCTAGTACCATTATCGCAACATGGAACACCCTCCCAATTCATGTCGATGAAAAAGCATCGATTAGAAAATGGAGAATATCCACCTTACGAAGCGAGTCATCATAATCCTGCTGGTAAAGTATTAATCTTCATTTACACATGCATAATACTAATAATATGATATTAGTTCTAGCTCTATTTTTATGCTTCACTACCATTTCCGCCCGATAAACATCCACCTATTTATAGCAAACTAACATCATACTGAATTACAGATTGTGTACATACAGCATTTATCATCAGTGTTACATTGTGGCTACACATATATTTAACTACTTATTAGCCTCAATCATAGTATTATCATATGATGATAGCTACACCTAGGAGAAAATATTAATAAATGGATATTATTCGAGTATTTAATCCACAACCCACTCAGAGAATAAATATATTTCGTAACAGGCTTAAAGTTTTTTCGTGCAAAAATTATTATTTCTTATATAAAATTTATCATCTTAATTTAAAAAAATGGAAGAACGAAGTAAAAATTGCGGGATATGGGAAAGGATGAGAAAGAACATTAAAATATGCTAATAGGAATGGAAATAATATGGATTAATCCTTCCAGTAAATACTCCGAAAAGTTTCTTCAATAAAATTAATGAATAGGAAAAGAACTGAAGAAAAGTTGAATGGTTAGATTATACGTGTATTTTATAGGGCACTGTTGTGTATAGTCATAATGGGTAGGTATGCAGGCGAGGATATTTTTTGCCTCACGAGGATAAGTTAGGAGTTTGAGTTTGTGAAGGGAAGAGGAACGTTGCGGTAAAGTCTGACGGATGGATGGAAAGAGTTGGCTAAGTTTTAAGTTTATTTTCTTGACGGCTTAGAAGAAATCTGTATTGTAGTTTATGTATTAGTGTTATTATGTCTTGGCTAGGTATGCAGCGCAGTAGTTAGGTAATGCTCAGTGAAATTCACGAGACGTAGCCAAGTACGGAGCCTACTCGCTCTCTCTCTCTCTCTCTGACTCACTATTTGACAGAGCCTCCCAATAAGTAATGAGAATAAGGAAGGACAATAAAGATGGGATTGGAAACTCGTGTCAATGTCATATCTCCCCAAAATGACAAATTATTGTTGCTGGTAGAAGGCATTTATTAAACTGTCACTATAATTTAAAACTTTCTAGATTATAGGAGACACAGTCTTAGCTTTAGAGCTTAGCAATACAAAAGAATAGGAACAAAGTAAAAGTAGCGGAAAGCAAGTAAGAAAACTAAGTAGAATGAAATAAGGTTTCCTTCTTCACCAAAAGACATGAGGCCAGGGAGGAGGCATGGAGAAAAAGCCGCAGAAGTCGGTAAACAGACGGTGCTGAAGTGAATGAAAGCGTTCAAAGCGACAGCTTCTTTCTGCTACAAACCCCTTCCCTTCATTCATTTCCGGATTCGCCTTTGATTTCTTTCCCTACTTTTATTCTCATCTATTTTATTATGATTAACTGGTATTATGCACAAATCTTTCTTTGATATCCCACACAATCCATCATTTATACTCTAAAACTAACTAATTAATCCACTACGGAAAAAATATTCCATTTTTATTCTCTTCCATATTTACATTCACATTATTATGACTTCCGAAATTATATACATTTCCCCCTAACCATGCATTGTAAACTTTCAAGGATTTCTATAATAATCTTAGAGGAATATACATAGCATAAAAAGTAAATAATTTCCAAGGTTTTTTAAGAGAAGTCTTTTAATGATTTAGATGGGAGAGTGTCGTAAAGGGTTTAGTATCCTCAGTGTATATATATATAGTTACATGTTTACTAAAAAGTGTTCCAAAACTTGGTTCTCTTTAAACTGGGGACAAACACTAATTGTAAATGTCTAAGGTTAAAGAGCATTTCCCTTCCTTTATGTCTGCTTATCTTAGTTATTAGCAACGTAGTAGTGGTGCATGGTGTGGTGTGGTGTAGGAGAGTGGAGTTTAATCTCGTTCTGTACAAGAGAGAGACATAATATTATACTGTGCCGTCAACTCGCTAGTTTCTCTTGATCTTCCTTCGTGGTTTATTAGGAGAGGAGATATGCAATGACTTTGGTCGACTTGAATGACTGAGTCCTTACATTTGTTGCACGGCCTGCTGTGTTTTCAGCTTCCGTTCCATTCCATTTCCATACCAATACACATTACGACAGCATAATATTTATATTGTAGATTGCCTGATTTGCCAAAGGCTTTTTCTTCGACTTCAACCTCTCTATTCCTCTCTATAGCCATTTATTCTGAGTGACTGACTCCGCGCTCTGCTCAGCTATACACCGTAATACAAGCTTTGTACATCTAATAATATTGTCAATCCTCTGCGCTCCATGCTTCCCTCGCTTTCCTCTTTTTAATCACCCAAATTATTTAAAACATCAGAGATCTACAAGGTGAAGCTTAGCACAGCACGGCTCTCCTATAAAATACACACAGCACAACTCAACTAAAACATGCAAACTACAAATACACACCACACACTGTAACTAATGCCTACCTCACCTCAACCTACCACTGCACTGTACTCAGATGGAGAATTGACACATGAAACGATACAGATTTACTCTTAAAATCCTTTACATTCTATGTAAAGAACAAAAATAACTTTGCCAACTCTCTTCTGTTTTTATTCAATATGCACAAAATGCAAAGGGAAGTATTGCGAAAACAGATTTCTTGTGCTCAAAAGAGTATTTCTATAAAACGTGATCAGAATTAGGTAGTATTGTAATTGCAATAAAGGATTTGAAGAGAGCATATAGAGTCAAGTTATACTCTAATTTAGCTATGCAATACTAAATTGCCTACTGCCTACTCTGTTCTCTTTTATTTTGTTAAAAAGTGGGCTTTTTTAATGGCAAAGACACGAGCAAATGGAGAATAACCTACCACTTGGGTAAAGTTAAATTAGCCACCCTCTCTAGCTTCAGGCATTTAAATGCAGCTTCATAATAGTAATATAATAATTTAATGGGATGATTCAAACGAAATACACATTACACAATGCACAACAACAAAATGCAATATGAAGTAGAACATTAGCCCTATTATCTACCATCTTTTTATCCTTTTTTTAAAGTATTCTTTGTAAATCCAATTGAGCTATCTACATATTATGACTAATTATATGAGAAACTTTTTTATGCTTGTACTCGTATTGTGAACTTTTGTTCCTAGGGAATATTAGTCCTTGATAGTCGACAATACATCTTTATCTAAAATAAGATCATTAGGCATAACAAATAATATAGATTATATAAAAGAAACTAAAGAGCGTAAAATTGATTTCCTTTCTGTTAGTTTAGTTGATCGACATCTTTTTAAGGAAATGGTGGACAAGAGGAGAGGGAACTCTCATCACGTTTCATTATTATTTTTTGCTCTAATAGCGTTGAGATATGGCACTGTTCCAATTCAAGCTACAGACAGACATTCATTCAATATCCTCATTACCAGACCAGTAAATAGAATTACAAATAAAATTTTTCTGCAAAGAGAGTGGTCAGAATTAAGATGAGTTGAGATTCGATTATCGAGCACTAATTTATAGAGAAGAAACAAGTAGAGGCTGTGCGAAGGGTGCTCTCTGTTCACTTCAACCACTCTACTTCATTCTTCTCGCCTTCCATTGGGGTTGGAATCAAAAACCTTATAACTATAATTTATTACATAATGATACTCATTGAGCAAAAATTTACTTCGCTCGAGCGAAATCCTTGCTACAAGAATCAGAACATTAAGAAGTCAATAAATTAGTCATTTTATAGGTTCACTTGTATTCTTCCCTTCGCAGGAATTTCAGTGGTAATTCTCGTTTCTTCTAACATAATAGCACGCTTAGGGATAAATCTTGGCCGTTATTAGTTGAATCACAAATGCAATTCTAAAAATATTAATGAAACATTCAGAATAGCAAAAACGCTCAATCCTTATCTGTATTTCA
>JAAAYG020000009.1:739453-772142 GCA_009936455.2 Tomocerus minor
TCAAATTCTACTGTAAAATTATTTTATTTCTGTGGTGGCTTAACAATTAAATCAAGAATTAAAGTAATGACACCTGATGTATAATATTTGTTCATGTAAGTAGACAAATCTGAAAGCTTACTTTAAAAAGCTTCAGAATTTTATCGACGTCAGTAAACCTTCTTGGTAAGAATAAATGTTGTTTCAAAGATTCACTTCTATACACATGAGGGAAACAAATATTATAAAATTATAATTTTTAATAATTTTCTTGAAACCATATACAATCAATATTCTACATTCAGCTAAGTTACTCCATTAGAGAATGAATAGGAAAAAACCTAAATTTAATATTTTCAATTTATGTAATCGTTGTGTAAACTTCTCCTATTTGTTTCGTGTTTTTGCAGTAATAAAGGAGAATCGGATGAAGAGCCACAACCAAGGGGGAACTCCGCTCTATATGAAGAGTGCGATTCTACTGGATTATATAGTCTTAAAGGATAAAAAATTCCTGTAGGAAAACATGGAGCAATTAAGGAAAGACTCCTGGAAACCCCCAAGAGATTTTTATCCTTCTGGGAATACAATGCAGAGATGAAATGTTGGCTCTTTCAGCTACGTGTATTTATAAAATGCTATGCATACATGATATAAATGCATTTTATGACTTTTCAGAGATGCATTTTGCTATTATCTACCCTATTTTAATCGACGATAATTTTGGTTCGCTTATTAAACTTTCCATAACTGCATTTTAATCTTCCGATGCTCAGTTTGTACATACCTGAATATTTGGCTGGTACTAAAAATTGCCAAGTCATTGCAGCTACATGATTAACATTATAATTTCAATACGATACTACATAGACCAACACAATATACATTTGAAAACACACATAAACACGTATATTATAATTTCTTATACAATACATGTGTTTTAGCTTACAACTGAATAAGCATTTTTTTTAAATTTGTCTATTATTTCTTATTACGTACTGTTAGATCTGTAGTGACGAATTAATTCACGGATATAATTAGATTATCATAATTTAAACAAATAAACGCAACATCAAAATAAACTCCCATGAAAAACACGAGCACAGTTGCCAAAAGGTAAAATATTAATGCCTATAACAATGGAACATAAAATATTGCCGTTAAGTCATTCATGCTAACAAATAAAATGGAAGACCATACTTAGCCTAGTAGCTTTGTAGTTAGGTTTGTATATGTTCTTAAAATTATTTTTGAACCTTTATCTACAATTCTATTCAATTGTATATGTTTTGGATAAAACAAGTTACAACTGTTAATTGTACAAATAAATAATTACAATTCCAGAAAATGTGAATTCCAAAAGTCTGTATTTATTAAAGGACATATTAAAAAAGACTTCGTTTCGTGAGAGAGTATAAAAAGTAATGTCTCTGTCGGGGACTTTGGTAGGAAGGTAATGGGCATTGATATAAAGGAGGGTGTCTTAGGAAGGGTCGTGAAAATAATAAACTGGAGAAGAATGGAGCAGGGAAAGATGAAAAGTGTTGGTCGTTTATTGTGGTGTATGGGTAGGAGATGTCCGGATGAAATTAACTGGGAAGAAAGAAGTTGTGATGTGTTCAGTGCTTAGTTGTCTGTTGGCCGGCAGTGAAAAGATCAATGAAGTGTGTAGGCAGTAGATATTCTTTGTTGTTGTCATTTCCCTTGAGATATTTGCCATAATGCCAATCGGAGTCGTGGTGTGTGTAGCGAGTGGGAGAGAGTGGAGGAAAGGCGGAGGTTGGGCGAAGAGTGTGTGCAAGGAGGTCGCATGTCGCAGACTCCTATAATCACATCATCATCGTCAATCTGATAACTTTGAGGACATGTCATTGTGACGCGTGTGCGGTCCTTTGAACATCCGAGTTGTTTCGAATTAGACTTCCGCAGATCACACGGACGACTCACCGTCGCACGCGACTTTACTTTTGCACTTCTCACACATTCCTAATTCCCACTTGACACGACCCCACATATGGACTTCAAAACAGCAGGTCATGGGAAATCCCATTATCCTCGTCCTCATAATCAGCCGTGTAATTCACGTTTTAACTTCCTACTTACACTCCCCGTCCCTCATCTCTTTTCACTTGACTTTTCAATCCCGTCTCTGGATTCAAACGCCCTGGCCCTGCCTGCGTTGCGACGAGCAGTCCCTTTATGTCTCCGACGCACTCCGCACCAACAACCGTATCATTTACACTCTCGCTTCTTTCAGACCAGTATGCTCAATTTTCCCAGCCTACGCCACTTCAGCTCTCTTCAATTTACCAACAAAAAATCTCAACTGTTTTATTTGTATTCATACGCACTTGTCTTTTCTCCTAATCCTATTTCATTTCATACTGCATTCAGTTTAACATTCTTCTAATCACTTCCTAATGTAATTACTGAAATACTCATGCTAGCTATTACACAGTTAGTTGGCGCGAGCGTTGTGTAACTTACCTACTCTAACCGTAATCTAATTTTGGTCCTATAATTGTATCTGTAGTCACCATCTAATGGAATCTCCTAATGCATTTACACACATTCGACAATAACATTATTTTCCTTTTATTTACTTTATTATATTCTGTCAAGCAACAACTCAACCATATCTTTGTTTAACGTTGTATGCTATTTATCCAATAATCACATTTACGCACTTATGCAATTATGTATTAGATTCATATTTGAAGCTTATTGTCTAATCATATATAGAAACAAAAATAAAGCACATTGCATTGTTCATTGAAAAAATACTATAATTGTCAAAAATCTCAATTTAATTACTTATTACATTTAATTCCATTACTATTGAGTTTTTTTATGTGCATATTATAAGTCATAAAAGCTAGTCACACTAAATTAGGACAAGATGAGCAAAAGTTAATGATCATGTTTTAGAGTATTGCCAGTATTCACTATTATTTGCTTGTTGCAAAAAACGGCGCCGAAATAGGCAAAGAAAAAGTAAGGGAATGAATTAAAAATGGATGGAGCAGTAAAAATCAGTTATAATATGGGTGGCAATGTAAGTAAGCATTAAATGTGAGATGATGGTGTGAGAAAGTGAAGAGAAGGATAGAAAGAGACATAACTGTAATGTTAGAGCATTGCGAGTGGAATATGGTGACCGCGACAATAATAATAACAGTTGCTGAGAGAAAAGAAGTGATACAATGGTGCCGTAATAATAAGTATAAATATGAAAGTCTACGGGCAATTTGGGTAAACTACAGCATAACTTTCTCGGGAGCGGTAGCGCGGCGTGGAGCGGAAGTTGAATTTTACATACATTCCACAACATTACATAACTCGATAAGAACTGTCTTGAAGTGAAGGAAGAAAGCTGCACTGGCATTTATTTTAGCAACTGAAATGTACCTGCCTGAAGATTCCGAGGCTCTACACACATACATGCACATTTACTACCTCATCCTCTCTCTCTATCTTCACTCTGGAAATGAAAGTATGAAAGTTGTAGCTAATGCCAGTCAGGCCAAGGTAAGAGCATATAATAAGGCAAGGGAAAATAAAAAGTGGAATACAAGGCTAGAAGAGGCAACTTGTATAGTCATCTTAGCCTTATAGAGATTTTATGGAGGAAAGTTGTAATAGTCACGTATAAGAAGATGGAGCATGAGTAGAAGTAAGGAGAGGGGGTTCAAATGTGTTTGTGAACGACTGTTGTGTTACTTATGTATGTACAAGTTGTGTTATGTTGTGATAGTCGGAGATGGGAGGAAAAGGAAGATATACTAAAAGAAAAGCTGTAGCGAGCTACCTGTTGAAAATATGAAAAATCCCTGTGAAATAGAAAGCGGGGAAATTGTTAAATGGGCTCAATTTTTCTTTACGCTCAGTTTACTTTCTATAGTTTCTATGTGGACGCTAAAGGTTGGACAAATATATGGAGATATCATAACATTTACAAGTTCTTGTCGAGAGAGGAGAGCCGCCTTTTTATTCAGTGAGGATCTCTTTCTTTTTGTTTAGTTTATTGTTGGGTTGAAGGGAAAAGAGTGTAGTTTCTACACAGTCACACACTTATGTTTTCAAAATCCTGAGCATTGGCCAATAATACTTATAGCTGTGCTGATGGGAACTACATAGTCTAGTATCTCTGTTTATGGATAGGTACATAATGTTGTTAAATTGTAGAGTTGGAGCTAGTAGAAAAGATTGAATTTATTTTGGTATGTAGTGGCAGTGAGCATAGAGCACATTTGTGGTAGTCGAGAGATAACGAAAAGGAAAGGAGGCAGAGAAAGAGCAAGAGAAAGAGGAGATAGAGAGAGAGATAGCGGATTGTAGTAGGAAGGAAGAAGAGGAGAATAGATGTGCTCCCTAAAATGATATTGGTTTGGTTTTGTTGGCATCGGATATTGCATTGTTTTTGTTGGACGTGGGTATGTAGCGTAGCGTAAGATTAAGTAGCGAGGAGTCGGAGGAAGATAGAGACAGTAGGCAGGCAGTGCACATATAAATGGCTAGAGAGACAGAACAGACAAGAGAGAATGAAAGAATCCGTCCGTCTGGGTACTTGACATTCGGGATGCGGATTAGTTTAGTCTTGCTTTTGGCTGCTGAGACTTCTATGGAGTATACGGACGGGAAGAGGAGTGAGTTTGGAGCTGCGAGTCGGCGGCGGGGATTGGTCGGAGCGGGCCAGGGAGCTCCGCCCCTCCTCCGGAAAACATTGCCCGCCCCCCACACCGCTATCTCAGTAGTGGCGAATATAGTGATCTTATAAAGGCCGAAATGCTTCAAAATTGAATTAGAGGCGAACGTTTTAACAGCAAAATTCGGTTATCGTAAAGACTATTTTATATAATCTTGTGACGGCAACAAACCCCGAAAAATCCTCACCAAGGCCTCAAAATATAATTATCTTGTGCATCTGATAAAATTTGTCCCAATTTGAATTTCTCACAAGTGCAATCGGACACTGACTCAACTCTTTTATTAGATAAAACTCTCACTTCCTACGCTAAATTCCCAATCTGAGTCTCACAATATTTTCTCTGTCGACCACTTCCGTCGCCACACTAAACTCCAATTGAGTTACCACAATATCTTGCATCATAACAACACATTATTACATTATCTTCCGTTCACGCCACATTCCACCGACTCATCTAACTCGCCAAATCATTCGCTATTTTCTAATATTTACATCCGTCTGAATTCATCTTCTTGCCCTGGATTTTAACTAGCCACCACTTTCACAAGTTCATCCTTCAGCAATTTTGTTTCACTTTCATCGCGCCGTGTGCTTTCAACAAATACATTCAGTGCAGTTCCTCTGGTAATTTGTGACAGGTGCCGTTCTAGTCATTAACACAACAATATTCTCTTCGAAAAACGGCCACAAACACTAAATTGACATTGACAGTGAAATTGACGAGGAGTTTCCAAAATCTTTTCAAACACATCTTAAACGTGATCGTGATTACACGCAAGTTTAGTAATAATTAAGTGACTTGTCTCCAGAAGTAAAATTATTCTCAGCAATATGGATTATAGCAGCTACATAAACCATCATCATCAGGCCGGCTCCTTTGATCCACAGTCATGTGGACTTGCTGGTTCTCTTGGGGTCACAGGGTCAATGGACACGGCGGCTGCTGCCGCCGGAGCTGCCGCTCTCACCAATATGGCATGTTCTTATGCTGATCTCTCCGCATGTGCTCAGGTCAGACTTTCTCTCATATTCACAATTCTTCCGCCTTCTCAACCATAAATTAAGTAGGTACTCTCGGTGGCAATCTCTAATCTTTCACTTTTTCCTCTCCAGAAATGTTTTTCACTATTCCTGTGTCATTTTTACTAAAGATTCTCAAATGTTTTTAATAAAATCAAACTTTTTTTAAACTTAAATTGAGTGTTAAATTTTATTTTATTTATTTCAATGTTTTTGTAGAATCCGTTTTTATGAATGTGTGTTGATGTAATGAAAGATTGCATTGGATGCGCTATGTTGTAATTAGGTTGGAGGATATAGATACGGTCCTGGAAATGTTCGAGGTTACCCTGGGGCTGGAATGGGAACCGGTGGACAATGTGGAGTTATGAGACACGATCAACAAAGACACCACCCTGCCTCATCTTTCCCCGCTATGAACTTACAAGGTTGAATTTTATTTTCACTTTCTCCATTTTTAGATAAAGGCTAAATATGAGTCGGCCGTATTTTTGCCGGAATGACCTACAATATAGGATTAGTAATGAATGGAGCTGGAGGAATAAGTGTCAGGGGATAGATAGAAGTATTTATGTAGGAAATGCGTTGTGAGAGTGCTGGGGAGCTGAGTGCATAGCGCTATATACCTATATAGACAGATTTAAGATGCAATTTGCAGTGTTTATCTCATCTCTGTAAACATGTGATGGCTAGTATGTAATAAAATGCCAGTGATGATGGAGTTTAAACGAGGAGCTTATGATGAACATTGTAGGAGGTAGCTTATCTTTTATGTTATGGCCATAGTTCAGAGAAGTGCATGTACAGGCTATATCCTTAATGGAGAGTCAAGACAGGAGAGAAAGCGGCGAGAGACAGCAAGTACGTGAACGGTACATGATGTACATGTCTTCTACACATGGCAGTTGAGTTGCAGTCAAGATTAGATTAGATGAGATGCAATGAGGGTTGAATCCTACAAACACGCCACTACAGCTTAAGATCAACCAAAACAAGACAATAGAAACCATCACTATATTTATGCAATGAGCCCAAACAACCATAGCAAATCCCATTCAATGAATCCAATTCACGGCCTCTAAGAATTAACTTTCTTTTGTCCAACTACCAACTCGTAACAGTTCATCACTTTCTCGCAGAAATACCAATATAAATATGTAAGCAAGATAACCATAGTTCCATTTTTTATCTTTTGCATATTTTAAAGAAGAATTACTTTTTAAATTGCATTATGGGTAAGTACCTAAATGCCACATAGGTGCTTTATTTAAATAGGTAGCTCTGAAATGTTATGACGAGCCCGAGAAGAGAGAAACGATAATCGTGTCACAGATAGTTCTGTTTGAGATTCATTGATGGTGAAACAATTTGTTTAAAAAATGTGCTTTAGATAGGGATTCATCTTCAAAGAGATTTCGCCGTGTTTACTTGCAATAATTGCAATCTCATAAGAGTTATTTATAATTTGACCTTACTGTGTACATAACTATGACTTCGGTCATATTGCTGATCTGATAAAGGTACATAATCAGATAAGTAGGTACCACTTAACTAGGTATCTATTGAAAGCAAAATTGACACCCGAGGCAATTTCCATGGCACAGCCTCCTTAGAGTGCGGAAATACACTCAATTACATGAAATTTTTACACTAGTTTTTGTTATTTTCTGGAATATAAGCAAAAAGGCTTACAGAGGCCTCCTGCATTTTTAGCATTGAGTGTCCACATGCTCTATGGTATTACAAATGCCTACTTCAAGACGTTTCCTGGCAATCAGTATCGCCGTCCGTGGGTGTTTAGTGATTATTTTAGTCAAATATTCAATGTGCGCTAAGCGTGATTCAATTGTTTTTTGACACTTAAATGTGATTGCTGCTTTGCAGTGAGAGTGAAGTGTTGCAAGTTTGCAAAGAGTGATATTGCATCCATTAGTGTTAGACGGGGATATTATTTACTGATCTGAATGGGTTGTTTGTAAGTTGTCGTCTCTGAAGGCGCACTATGATAGCATGCTATCGAATGCGAGCAGGGTAAAATAAGACAAATGTAGAAGGGTCTTCGAGTCAGAGGAGAACCAGAAGGTTTCTCCATTTTAGAGACATTTGCACGTCAGCACCATTCACTGGCAGCATTTCTCATTTCCTACCACACTGCACCGCCTTTCCAACACCAGCCGACAAACTATGAACATTTTTAAAATCAAAGGAAATTGATGCATCCTTTACACACGTATATGTCAAAGGGCATTCAAATTCTGTGTTTATTACTTTTTTCTTGCAAGCTTTACTACTCGAAACTGATATCCTGGGTGAATGGCAAATCAATACGAAACCCCGATTATAAAATTTCCGATTAAAAAATGTATAAATTTTGTTATTGGACAAATTGGAAATAAATTATTAGAATTGATTAGCATACAGAAAGTTTGATGCTCCAGTCCAAAACAAACAACATAGTTATAAAACAAATAGTTAATTAAAAATCAAATTAACTAATGCACCGTGCATCATGATGAGTTAAACTGTGGATAAAAATTAGTTTTTTATTCCTTCTCAAGTACGGAAACATTTAATGTATCAACATTTTAGAAAAATGACAGCCAATTCTTCGTATTGAGACGTTTGTGACTGCTTTCACCTACGCTGAATGGTGCGTAGGCAAAGCTAGACATGGAAATGACTTGCACAATCGGTACATACAAATTCTATTGTGTAACAGACATAACAATATTATTAGGTCCCTTGTGTAAGTATGTATGACCCTCTAATCTAAAATGTTATAAAAAAGATATCTTTTGTCTCCTTTCACTTATGTTATTTTTAGTTCCGTAGTATTGGACTAGTGATTGAATAATTCTTACCTCTATTTTACAGCCGATCATACAATATCAACCCTGTCAAAATTTTCAAACGGGGGGTTTACTTTTATCTTCAAAAACCCTATCTAAAAACATATATGCCTTTGTTAAAATCAATAACTAAAATGAAGCCATAGCACTGGAAAATAGTTTTGTAATTCAAACTGTGTTACTATTTACTATGGTTAATGTTATCACATACATTATCGCTGAATGTTAATATCGGTGTTTCTCAATGACAAATTGTCCAATAATCCATATATGTCGTGTATGTATAGTTGATCGATTCATCTTCATTCAAGACACAGTGCAATGTAATTTGATTGTTTGAAATTAGGTGAATGCAAGCGTAAAAAGAATATATTATCCATCCAAAAATCGGGGCACATTGACACAATTTCACAATTCGATTATAGTTCGAGTATTTTGATATTATACTGATAGCATATGACATTAGTGGATTTAAGGCCCAAATATTTTAGTATTTGTGTTCATAATAATTCGCAGAGCATAATCTTGTACATGGTAGAAAAACAGAATAGAAATGAAACACTGAAGGAAGAAATGAAATAGTTTTTACAGAATGTACCTTATAATAAAGTAAATGATAATCCATTTTGAATAAAAACCCGTCTTTAGGTCGTTTTGTAATAAGAATTAAAGTCTGGAAACTTAAGAAAATGAGTGATTTTGTAATTCAGAAATCACAAAGATGATATTAAAATCTACTTGGGGCCACTTCAGTTAGTTAAAAGTAAATGTTATAACAGTTAGTGTATAGGTTAGGTGAATGGGAAACATTACATTGATTTTCATTGACAATGTTTTCTGTCAGCAGTAAATGCAGGTGTATATGTTAGCTTACGTATCAAATTAATTATTGACTGAGAAAATATCTTACAGATTCTCCTCATCATTTGTTTGTAGCCGCAAGCTTGAGTTACAAAATGTACGGAGGAGATGCCACCTCAGTTCTCACGGAGAAGAGGAAGCAGCGAAGAATCCGAACTACTTTTACATCTGCCCAACTTAAAGAATTGGAGAGAGCATTTCAGGTACGTATGTTCTACATTGATTTATTATCTTTCGAAAGATTTTGGCAGGTTTCGTGCGAAAATAATTTGTTGCTATATTTCTTGCCTGGGTCTCCAGAATAAAACCTTATGATAAAAAATAGTGTGTTCTAATTCTGTGAATGACTTTGGTGCTTTAAATATTTAATCCAATCTATCTTGTCTTCAATTCAATTAAGAACGCACAAAGACAACTTACTTATTGATAGGCTACATAATGTGAAATGGTGACCTATCCTTCAAGAACTGTTTTTCTCTTTGGTTATAGGAAACACACTACCCGGATATATACACGAGAGAAGAGATTGCCATGAAAATTGATTTGACAGAAGCTCGAGTACAGGTCAGTATTATATATCCATGCGTATTTCTTGTGTGCAATGATCCATTTATTTACTTTTACTCATAGACGATATTTACGTTTGCAAGTTGACCGACTCCTACTAACTTAGATTTTTTACTTTTTCATATTCTCATGCTTCTTTGCATTTGTTACAATTTGTAATTTCTCCGGGTGACATTATTTTGCCTAATTTTAGCACTTTGTATCAAGTCATATGATCTTAACACATCAGCTATAGATATAACGATATTTTACTAGTTGAATGTACTTACACTAAAATTTTAGCATCCATTGAAATTCACCACTACATACTCTACTACTTATTGGGTGAATGATGCAAATCCCACTGTTTAGTATCCATAAACATTTTATACTCTAGAGAAAATAGAACTAATCCGCATTGATGACTTTCCGGGTGGGAGCTAAAATTTCATAGACTACGTTTTTAAGACATATGTAAGTTTTATTCACTGAACAATGTCTGATAAATGTGATCAGAACTTTTAGAACAGAAGAGATAATCAAACCAGTTCAGCGTAAAGAATGGATAGAATTTGACATAAGTAGCTACTCAATACTCAAGTTTTAAAGATGCGATGTCATGAATCCCATGAGAAGTAAAGCCAATGGCAGATTTTCTGCTTTAATGACGAAGCATCCGTTCCGTTATTCATTACTATTCACATAATATACAGATATATAGTTGGTTGAAATATTTCAAGTGGATAGTGTGCAATGAAATGTAGCACCGCGTAATAATTTCACAGTTTATTAGCTGCGCAGACTTTCTTCCTGTCTCTGTGTGTGTTGGGGCAATGTTCACGGTCATGTTAGGAAAAAGGACCTTTAGCTGGTCGCGTGTTTTCTTATTTTTATGACATCCGTATCAAATTCTTTCATGCTCATCCATGTTCACTCTGTAGTTTCATAGACGAGAGCAGGATAACTTTTACCCTGTGAAAGTTCAACGCAGTTCACAATTACAATCACTCAAAACTGCACTACATGCATGCTAATAATAAATAAACGTTTCTTTATATGTAATACTTGAGCACTGGTTCAAGAGAAAAGTACATGCATAAAACTAGGTCAATAAGCGGAATTTTTTGATTTATATATTTACGACTCTACACTTGCCTTGCAAATAATATTCGGAACTTGCATTAATTTAGTACAGATAAGTACATATATGTACAGTAACTTACTTTGGAGAGTTGGAAGATTTTATATATCTGTAAAAGGGTATGCTACCTAAAATCAAGTCCTGTACCCAGAAGCATACTTCCACTAATTCATGGGATTAACAAGTAGGCATTAGAAGGTGAGAGTTGCGGTTTAGTCTGTGTGGACTTTATATTTGACTCTGAAGAAATCCCTAACTAAACGACTAAAATAGATTTCAAAGATCCAAGAGCTGTGGCAGCAATGCAATTTACAGTATTTTGATCTCATCAGAAGGAGAAAGGATTACATAGGAATTGGTCCCCTTTAGGAATTGGTGCACGGTGTAATTGGTCCCGCTGCATTTCCTATGCTGCCCCACTATACATCCCTATTCCTATAATTCATTTGGGACAAGAATATTACCATTAATAATTAATAGTGATAATTAGGCAATGAAAACTTGTACTTCTATGTACTCCAGCGTGGGGTATAAGAATTACAACGTGGACTAATTACAGCGTGGACCAAATACAGCGGGTACCAATTACGATGTTATCAGGAGCAGGTAGGTTCCTCAGTTGTAATAATCATGCACATTCAAGACACAAATTAATAAACCTGTTTTTTAAGATCTGGAAGCGCATACTGTGGTAGCCAGACATTTCTCATAGGTTAAAATTCTGACACCATAATGATCCAATCTAGAGATATCACTATTGCCTTTCGACTAAGCGGGGCAGGCTTATTTCAACCGTGGAAGTTTTTCTTCAAAATCCATGGCCCAAAACAACAAGTTTTACTTGGTTAATACAGTGGATTTCTGTAAATTCCTACTCCCATTCCATTTTCCAAGAATTTACTAAGAAATAGTAATTGATGTTACAATATATACTATAAAACCCTCATATTGAACACCAAGTGAAATATATTAACGGGAATGTACCTAACAAGATTTTCAAGCAGAGAGGGACGCAGTTTAATGTTGCACCGTTAGTTGGTTTTTCGGGGGTTTTCATTGCGTATGTGTAATGTTAAGGCAGTAGCTCACTTGAGTCTCGACCATTTTATGCCCAAAAACTTACTTTAAGCCCAAAAATCTTGATGAATTACTTACTGGAACTCCTATCTACCGCCACATGGAAAGATCATCCACAAATATGCAGGGTCTACTGAGCTGCCTCTACTTAATAATTGCCATTAGTATTTTTGAGGTCCATGACGGTAAATAGCACAAAAGGAATCTCAAGGAATTGTCGAATTTAGTCTTTAACAATAAAAATAGCAATCTAATGGAATGATTTTCACAATTTTCTATTATTTGATCCAAGTGTATTTTTGTGTAACAAAGTCCTGTCAAGTATTGCAGTTTCTACTATATATATACAATTTCTACTGAATGCTTGTAAAGGAAAACAGTTTAGAACAATATTATTGCCAGGGAGTAATTGGTGAAATGGAAATAAGTAAATATAATAATTTAACTACGAGACAAGCAATTCTACTTCAGATAAGCAGGCTGAAGGTCCTAGTGTGAGTTTAGTAGATTGTATGGCTAATAAATAAGTGCCTTAACATAAACAGGTCGCAGAGAATTTGTGTGTAGATGGTGAAGGAGATAAACAAAGAATTGTGACAATTAGATAATTGAGGGATTGAGGGAGAGGAAGAGGAGGTTAGAGTACGCACAATAGGATGCATGTGTACTTGAGTACGTAGCAAAGTCCTTAAATACAGGCGAAAGGAAATTGAGAAGAATGGAGATGGGAGTTGGTTGGGAGTTGGGTGAATTGAAGTCAAGTGATGTGACGGAAACGGAAGGCTGGTTTCTGCATTCTGCTCCACAACAAATCTCTATGCGTAGATGGCGAAGGAGGCAAGGCAAGGAGAAGGGAGGCTGAGGAGTAATTTGCTAAGAGAAGGCAAACTGAACTACAAACATTGAGATGGATGAGATATCTATGGAAGTAGAATGAGCTAAATGGAATGAATGCAAATGCAAGTGACAAGGGAGGGAGATGTAGTTGGTACTTAACCTAATATATTTCACAGGGCCCCTCGTTAGAGATATATTAGGATGTGATTCGAAATAAATATCGGATGTTGCAGCCGCATCAGCTGGTGGTGGGACATCAGCAAACGATTAAAGTGTTGCTGGCAAAAGCGGCACCAGAGATCTCATCCTGAGCACTTAAGAAAATTAGATATCAGTTACACTGCACCGATACTCCTACTCCCATCCTACCCGCTGGATCTAAGTACCTATAGCACACTCTTAGTTTACCCGGCACGCCATGCATAGCTATGCTATGATCTTCCATTCCCTAGTCTAAGAACACTTACTCTCGCTTTCTGCATGCATACATAAATACGTGGTGTGTGTGGGTCCTATATGATACGAAACTTTCGATAAGCAATCAAAATTGTACATTTACTAAAAATGGAGAAATACGCTTGTTTCCTTCTAATTTATTAGCAACTTACCTTTAAGTACTTCAGGATAGTTACACTCCTGCATTGCATACAACATCCACTCTCTTCTCATCTCCATTCACACATAATATATACGTTCCACCTGAAAACTGGAAAATTTGCAAATCCTGATAAAAAAATTTATCCATGAGTTTGTTGTGCAGAATCCTGTGCGTGGTACTCCTCAGAAGATTTTCTATAGATACAATGCACACAATTTGCCATCTCGAGTTATTCTTTAGTTTTCCAACTTATTTGCAGTTGGCCTAACTAACTGTATACGTGCAGCTACTAACTTCGACTACTACTGCATTTCCACCGACAAAACTCTTTACTTCCTCCTCCTTGTTTTTCTGCGTGTAAGTCAATCAATCCCCATAGAACGTTATAAAAAGCTCAGCTTACCAGCAGTGGGCGTATTTTTACTGCATTTTCTGAATACAAATAGATTTTAAGTACAAATACGAGTAAATACCTCTCTGTACCCAATCCGACATTTCACTCAACCCAACTGTATACAGATTCCATTTGAAGTACACGCAGATACCATCAATTAACGTCCAGCAGCATCCAGAAGTTAGTGTTATCTCACCATTCCCACTACAAGCATATAATATATATTCTCAATAATTGTGCTCAACTCCTAAATATGCCAAGTTTATGTTCATTAGCATCGTTACAGCGGTGGTTAGAGTAAACTGAGAAAATAAAAACCTTCTGTAACAGAAAAGTTGCTTTTAATTTAAGCTAGTACACAGGTACTAAAAATAGCGTCCTCGGATTGCTTTTCCCTACGATGTACTTACTTGTGAAACGAATCAAATTAAACGAAAAAAATCCAGCCTTGTTACATTCTACTGTACATAGATAGTGTCATCCTTACTTTGGCTCCGTCAACTAAGCTTGAAACTTAGAATCCGAGTATAATAGTTTATTTTTATTTATGCCAAGAGAAAGTTATTCTCTGTGAATTCATGAAATAGGAGGCAAAATAATGGGAAATGGTACCTTAATTCCTTATTTTAATTTTTTAATGCATGAACACAAAAAAGATTTTTAACTTTTTATGTCAGTGACAAACAATAGTTCCTTCTAAAGGCCAGGCAAAGATAATATCTAGAAAGAACAAAAAAATACTATAGCTTCTTTTATTCTACTCGGGAACAAGAAAACAAAATTTTATAGAAACGCCACGATTAATATTAGCGCGAGTGCATTTTATTTTAACTACACTAAAATTTGTCTTGTATGATAGAAGGTTTGAGCTTGCTATAAGTCATGTAAAATAAGGATTTTTATTTTTTAACTTATCGATGCTCTTATAATTTCTTATTTTTTGCCATAATGAAAACAAATTAATTGAATTTCATGATTCATATTAAAATTTTGTATTGGAAAAAAATAGAAAAACTAAAATAAATTTTTGAATACTAAGTAAGTCGATTCAAAATTCGTAAAGGATTTAGTTATAAAGTTAATTAAAAATTCAGTTGAGATTGCGCTTAGTTTTCAGTATGGTACCTATACAAGATTAAGGATTAGCCGATGCATGTGTGTACATGCTGATAATAAAATATATGTGGAATATGCAATAATACTATCATACTATGGTGGTTATCCGACATTGTTTTCTTATATCCCCGTCGAATCTCGCGTATACTTTCACAATGGTAGTCTAGATAATTTTCTGTTAGTCATAATAGGATGTAAAGTTATAGGTAGTTGAATTTCAGTGCTATCTATTTTAACTGCGTCGGTTTTATGACAAAATGGGGAGTCAAGTTATATTAAACTTACATATTTCTCAAGATTTACTACTCTGAAGTGGTAGTTTCTGTTTGAGTTTATAAAGGATAGGGCGGCGTTAGGAGAGGAGTGCACACGGCATGTGTAGGGACGTAGTGTCTGTTGAGTTCACGTGGGTAAAGTAGGAAGTCACACTTCATAATGTTATGTACCTACACAGATAGTTCCTAGGGATAAGCTAAGGTAGTAGTAGCTAGATGACTTTGATAAATTATCTTATGGCCATTAGAGTTCTCTAACGGCCTTGTTTCGCTTACGACTGTTCCTTCCTGCCCTGTCTATCCAAAGAAAGTGAGAAGACTCATTACGGGAAAAGGTTCTTCCAGAATTTCTCCTCCCAAACTTTTCTCCACCAGATACTATAAAGTTGATATCCGGGCGCATAGAACTAAAACTCAGCTCTGTTTAATATACGCATTGTTATACTGATCCCTGTTACTGTCTATACTATACATAGTAGTCTCACCTTTACCAACCAACAACCACTACTGCTAAGTTACTACAACTTTCCTCCTTGTATGCACACACAAAATAATATTCTGGATCTATAAAACTATAGCTAGCATATGGAGTGCATGAATAGCTTAGCTTATCCTTTTGCCCATAAAACCGCATCTAGATTCATGAACATACTAAATACATAGTAACTAGTTTGACATGAGACTTTGAACACACACAACGCGAAAGTTAAGAATCTACCCTCGTCCGTCTCCCTCTGAGCCTGTTCGGAATAAGCTATTGTGCTGTGTTTGTGCTTAACTATAGACATCGTTTCTCTGTGCATCTGTAGATAGTGATTCCTGTGCATATTAAATCCTAATGAGCTGAAAACAAGTCAAAGTTGAGATTTACAGCGTTACAATTACAACACAGAATAAAAGGATGGCATGCAAAATGATTAGCTTGGAGTTGGGCCACACTCCTTATACAAACAGATAGTGGATTGACACTTTAGTCAGATTTCCGCTAACTCTCTATTTAGTTTTGCGACAGTGAGTTAGCGTAGAGGATTAGAGGCAGCAATGAAAATTGGAGACTGAATAACTAAGGAAGCAAGTGCATTTGATTCAGAGTGTTATTTTCTATTCATATGCCATCAGATCCGAAAGTAATGGAGAGGGTGGAGTGAATGTGAACATGTGCTCTTTTCTTCACAAACAGAATGGCTATAAGTTATAAGCAGCTACTTACTGTACATTATGATCTAGTTTAGCTTTGAGTTCCGCTCAATAAAACTTATTTGCACATACGGATTACCATTAGAGACCTGGCTGCTTGACTTGTTCACTAGTTTAGCTAGATACTATTAGATACACTTGGTATGACAGAGTCTAATATTATCAAAGCATACATGTGTTTACTTTCTTATCGACATTTAAATCCCTTTCATTATATTTCAATAAAGAATTTTAACAAATGTTTCAAATAAAATATCTGTGAATAACTGCGGCAGGATCTACTATTGTGTGCCTCTATACAAATGCAAATCCCTACCTACGGATAAATACTTTTTGCAAACAAATAAATAAACACCATTAGATAAGCATGTATGAGGGCTCAGGAATAATCTACAATATTAAATCCCTTTCTGTAATGAACACATCAATATCACACATTTGTTGTGTCGAAAGTCGAACGGTCCATGACGTGCTCACGGAAGCATTACGTTACTTGCGACATTTATCATTGACACTATATTGAAGGGTGGACAGATGAGTTAGGAGAAGAATGTTCTATACGTAGATGCATTCATCTACGGCCTCTGTATACGTAAGCAACATATATGAATATAGAGTACACGCAACAGAATAAGGACACAACTAAAAGAATCTAATTCGATTTTCATGACTTGTGTTTTTGGTCGTTTGCCACAACAGACAACAAAGTCATTGAATTCCCTTTCTTTCTTTCCAGCAATAGAGTGGCTGAGTGGACGGACTACTGATGACTGATTGTCTGTTTGTTAACCAGTCCTCCGTCCCGAATTACAATTCACTGCTCTATACATTACAACCTGCTAGACACTTACACATCCTCTTATATAGACTGTGCAGATTTAGTTTGCTAATGAATATGTAGCAAGCAACTGACTGGCAGAGAGAGAGAGAGACAATACTTGCATCTATTCTTGTTCATCAGTCAATACCTCTATAGGTAGTTATATAAATATCAGATATTTATATCTATTTGGGCAACTAGAGATAATGTACCTAAATGTAAGTAACTAATATATCCTATTCGCTATAACCATTTTCAATGACGCAAAATAGGAACTAATGTAAAGACGTCATCAAAGGGGTGATCCTGTTATTCGTTCAAGTGATCAAGAATTGTCCAGCGCACATGGCAATATTTTCTGTATAAACATCGATGAGCTTTTGTTTTGTTGTCAGAGTCCTCCCATGTACAGCTAATCTTTATTCTGTTAAATAATATTTGTCTCTTTACCTACTGACTATTAGCTCAGTCAACTCAATTCTTTGGAATTGCAATCCATTGTGCAAGCAAATCATGAATACCTAATCAAATGACACTTCTTATTTGGTAGAAAAAGCAAATGAATGCATAAAAATTCAGAGATACTCCGTAAAAGTTGTAAATTCAAAGATTACTGTTATTTTATCTAAGGGAGAAATTATTAATATTTATAGTCCAAGAGTTGTGACAATTTCATAGAAAGCATCATACGGAATTATACAAGATGTAAAGATGGGATTTGAAAGGTTGAGCTGAAGGAAGTAGTATTTTAGTATGTGCGCATAAGTGTACACAAGCGGAAGCTACTAAATGCAATAAGTGCAAATGTTTTCGAAAGTGAACAAAGTAAACATTTAGGATTTGACAGCCGAAGATTATTTTATACAGGGCAAGTCCAGGGAAGGAATCCGTAAGGGACTAGGGTGCAAATTTGCTGAGTCAACAGTGACAGGTGGCAATAAAACTTCTTTGCTCTGGTTCGTGTACATGGAAATAGGAGAGTAGGAAAGACATAAGTGACTACGTGACTGTAAAACTCTGCATATTTCTCTTTTTCTTTACGGTGACATTATTAACTGGTGTAAAGTCTGTGTTTATGCACTTATATGCTATTTTTATAGCCCGGGCTACTTTACACTTGTCAACTTGAAAAGAAAGGGTCGCACAACTATAAACATAACCAATGGGCAATAGCATGACAAAAATTACAAAGTAAGGATTTACGCAATTCAGTTAGGGATAGATGCTATGTACTACATGTGTAGTGGATTAAAATCCCCAACACAATTGTGGAAGGGTAGCTACTGCACACCGAGATAGATAGAAGAAGATGTATATGGATGATGCGCGCTATTAAATAAGTTATTACAGTGGTGTATGTTGGTGTAGTGCACTAGGAGGAAGTTGCGTTGAGTTAAGGATATAATAAGTAGTTGTTTAAGCGTAACGGAGCAAATGGGGTGTATCCTTTTGCATGGATGGAGGAGGAGAGGAGATGCATATGTACACTATTAGATTGAGTGTTTGCTATAGAGGAGTCGGGAATGAAACCTCATCCCTTCATAAATATCCAATCTATTAGCTGACAAACTCTGAATTCATTGACCAGAACTTTTAAGTACTCGCACATAGGAAACTATAGGCATGACAGCTCCAAAATACCTTTCCATATCTCTCTATTACTCTAAATTGGTTGGGATGAATCTAATAAACGATCTATGCTACTTATGGATCTATTCAATCCCAGAGTTACTCCACAGAAATCACTTTCCATTCTCTACTTAATAGTCTCTACATCTCTATTTATCATCTCGAGCCAATGCAATGACGAACCACACATATCAAAAATTATATCTTATCACACTATAGAAATATCATCCTAACTTCTAACAAAAACCATGGTTTATTTACGTTTGTTTCCTACAATATGTAGTTAGGTAGTACATAGATACCCTCCGTTTGATTTCGGACCTACGCACGATTATGACTTCAGCAAAAAGTTTTTTATTCACATTATTGTCCTTGCTCACTAATTTCTTTTTCTCTCCTCCTGTCATAATTGTATTAGCACTTTTTAAGGTTGCTCACACAAACAATGTCTAACATGCATGAAAGACTCTGGCAACTATGACTTGTGAATTAATGCCTCATGCTTATAAATCAACACATGTTACCAATAAACGAATTGCTGACTAAACATACATGTAAACATTATCAATGTTCATGTTTGACTTGCATTTACATTTTTGATTACTCTTTATTAGCACTATGTATGAGTTGCAACATAGTTGACGCAAGATGTATTTGTCATTAGTGCCATTATGGTTTTTTTCTATTGCGTAATGTAAATATTGTAGTTAGTACCTGTAATTATTTAATGTCATTTGAATGTATATTAGTAATTAGTTGGAATTATAATGAAATCTGATTTCTAGGTATGGTTTCAAAATCGTCGAGCAAAATTCCGGAAACAAGAGAGACTGGCCCAACAAAAACAGAGCTCTAGTAGCAGTTCCAATGGTTCGAATGTATCTCAGCAAGGAAATGCCAGCAACAATAACAACGGAACAAACAGTGGTAGTGGCTCTGAGAATGGAGTGAATCCTTCCAATGGTAAATCTCAAATAGGGTCCGATATAAACGGAAAGTCCTCCAAGGAGAACACCAAACACTCTGATTCTTCAGGTACGTTTTGTGGTAAGAAAAAATCAATGATAGAGTTCCTGTGCGATCTCACGTCTTTTAGTTCCTTCTAAAGTCTTCTAGCGTCTCACATCGCACCTGAATTACATATTAACGCCTTAGCTAAAATAAGAGGAATATTCACATGCACAAATACTCCAGCCAATTTTAATTTACTTAGTACTGACGCCTATTGTAATTTCTAGTACATTAGAAATGGTAGGGGAAAGTTCAGCTTAGTCTTTGTTGTAAAAACTATCCCGACTTTCTCTGAAATTTAAACAAAATTATGTAAGGAGCACCGAAGATTTAAAAAAAATACATCCTACAATATTCGAATAATCATCCATGATATCTTAAGTCATAAAATGAACAGAATTATCTGTATAAGCGCCGTAGGACATAAGGATTTCTCTTTTCTAATAAAAGCGTATAATTTGTATTGAAATGTGTTGAAGTATTAATAATCTGTTGCAACTAGATATATACATAGGTACCTATTGCTAGAAAGTTATATCGGTGAAAATTTCTCATACAACCCCAATCTGCACGAAAACTTGAGAAGAAGTTCGAATCTGTAAAACTTATCATAATTTTGATGAATTTTGGCTATTGGTCCACATTTTCGGGCGCGTTTCTTCATTTTTTAATGAAACCTTTCTTTGGCCTGTAGGAGTAGACACGAAAAGATTGAAATAGCAATCTGTTCAGAACTTAGTATATATATATATGGGACGGACACAGGTACATAGGAAGACAGACAGGCAGACTATTCATATAAAATCAACTGGCGCAACTTTAATAATAGTTAGTAGGGCTATAGGTAGGGAAGACACGGTGGAAAGGAGTGTGGTCTTCTGTTCGGTGGCATTGTGTAGGAAATTGTAGTAGGAGAGAAAGGAGCGTAAGATTTTCAGCAGCTCTATTTGCCTGTATAACAAACAAGTGTAAGTTTGAGTGGTGGTGGTAAATGGGAGCATTGCAGTGTGAATATCCCTGGTTTATAGTTCCCGAAGATAATAAATAAGCTATATGGGGGATTGGACAGAAATAATTCCTGGGGATGGCTGACTGCTGTAATTTTTGTTTCGGGGGGTTTCTGTATTTTTCGGATCTGCCTTCCCTTGCTTAGCCTTGCTATTTGGTTGGCTTGAGCATCATGTGGCACGAAGCGGTTACTTGACATTAAGTGAAACAAATGTTGCAAGCAATGCGAGCCGCAATTTCCTAGATTAAACCGTCACAAGCGACGCTAGACGCAGTCAAAGTCAAGTCCTCAGCCAGGCCCAACAACATAGTCAACTCTTATAACTAACTACACCACTATGCAGTAGCACTCTATATGATCTTATTAGACATCTTGAATACACACAGTAGCTATACTATCAGCTAGGCCTTACTCAGGCAACGCAAATTCAAAGCTTTCATTGTAGCTACGCAGGTAACAAAATTTAAGATATAGCATCCCCATAATATACTGCAACCGGATATTCATACTAAAATGCTAATAATGTCTGCTAACTAATCTTAACTTACGTTCTGCAGCCATCACTACTATCATAATGTTAGTTTAAACTATAGCCACGCTTATTTACTTTCCCCGACTTTCATCTAATGTAATTTAATGC
Source organism: Tomocerus minor (assembly GCA_009936455.2). Taxonomy (NCBI): domain Eukaryota; kingdom Metazoa; phylum Arthropoda; class Collembola; order Entomobryomorpha; family Tomoceridae; genus Tomocerus; species Tomocerus minor. The sequence goes on from JAAAYG020000009.1 coordinate 761,161, forward strand.
AACAACATGTAAACAGTAAACATCAATCTAAAATTCATGCGTAGGTACCGCAGACAGTGTCATGAGCATAACAAGACTATGCGCCCTGATTTCTCTCTCTTAACAACCATAATACAAACAATAGCCTACACTCAATTCAATTACATTATTATACGAACTTTAACGGTTGACATTATCCTTCACGCTTTCTATAGTGGTACAAAATAATAATGCAATCGTATACGATTCAATTATCGATGGTTTGGCATTATCAGCATCATTAATATCTAAGTGCATTTCCCCATCACATTGCATTGGAATTTAATTACTGCATTGGGCAACTACGTCATTAAAAAAGATCTTGAGAAGAGTCATAGGTATATTCAATTAATCTTACCTATGGAATTATATTATATATATATTAATTATATTATATATAATATTAATTGTCTGAAATAAGTAAATTATTTAGATGGTTGAGTACCGTGCCCAACTTTTGATATCTCATATAGCTATATGAAATCCATATCTCTTCGATTCAGTTAACAAAATTGGAATTTCGCAACATTTGTAGAAATGTAATATGCAGTGAAAAGGGGAAATTCCCTCCATGTGTAAAAACACAATTCCAAAGGAGTATTTGCTAGAAATTAATGTGCAATAATTCAGGTGTGCTTCCGTTTTATTTTGTAGCTAATTAAATGTGGATTTGATGTTGCAGTTGGAAAGATGCATCAATGCGGTGGATCAAGTGTGTCATCTCCACGAGGGAATCAGTCGCCATCCAAGTCTCCAGTAATTCCTTCCACGCATACATTCACACCTCTCATGTTGACGCCCAATCCGTCGCCTATTTCCTCCAGTTATGGTCTCACTGCTAAAACACTTTTCTGAAAACTTGTGAACGGTTTCATTTATAAAGAAGCTTGCAAATCTTTTCTCATGTCATTAATTAACTAATCGTCAGAATAATACTACGAATCGTCTTGTAATATGTACAAGACACTCAAGTCCAGTCCAGCCCGACCTTTGAATTGTGAACAAGACTCGATTCTCTGTTTAATTAACTTGTAGTATTTCTACCATTATCAAATTTTAGTATATTTTTTAGATTATTTATCCTTTGTCCTGACGCGTGTGATCAAGACCAAATATTACATATTATTATTTCGAGTGTATCATTTAGCACTAAGGAGGAGTGTCTAATTGTGAGAAATAGAATGCGTCTGAACCTGCCCTAAGGTATTTAGCAATATGAATACAGGGCAGAGTGAGCCACACATACAAACGTCTCTAAACCCATAATCGCTCGTATATTCCCATTTTCATTCTTCAGCAAAATTTCGACAGGCTACAACGGAGTGGCAAGAAAATAAAAATAGGAGCTTGAAGAGACAAGTTTATAAATATGGAAAGCCTGATTAATTCTACAGTACAAGTTAGTTAGGACTACGCATCGTATTTTTATGATAATTCCAAGGAGAAATATTACAAATACTTTGATCCTCCTAAGTTGATTTCTTACACCGACAGAGAATCAATTAAGACACCCCAAGATATATCAGTTGCTGAAGACCAGGTTTTACAGATCTTAAAGATACAGATGTCAATTTCTAGTCAGACATTTTTCTCATTGTGGGAAATATTGCGTGTCACATCTGTCCTGCTACTTAGACTTATCATTAGACACTCAGCCTTAAGTGACATGGTTTTATTTACACATCTATTTCCTTGTATGTATGCTGTACGATTAAGTCTGCTCCAAAATTTCATATTTAATTGAATATTTAATTGAAATGCAGTATACAAATGAGGCCTTTTGTAGATCGGGGCAATAAAGTAGGTAGATATTAATTACATATAACTGCTGTTAAAAATTCATTTGTTTTTCTTTATGTACCAATTGCATATTATTGATAATATATTGAATGTAAATGTAAATAATATTAAGGTAATCTAATAAAATATGTAAAGTTGAAAATTACAAATACAAATGTCTTGTATTCTCTATATTTTCAGTTGTCAACAATGCCTGTCATATTTTTTTCACTGTCAAAATAAAATAAGCATTAGGTTAGATTTCTTCCAATGTAAGTATAATATATATACAGAATGCAAGAAACATTTACAATACATTGTGTATTGCAGTTCTGATGATATAATGGGATTTTTTGCAGTAATTGCTGTTAAAAGTTTTGTTGATATACTCTTTAGCAATTATGACTATGACTGAGTGTCCATATACAAAAGTCAATGCAATCCACAAATAATGTGGCTTTAAAAATTATGGTAACCTGAGAAAGCTTCACTTCCACTTCAACCGTTCCATGTTCGACCACTTAAGAACGGCCCCCAGCGTACTCTATTGAATACAATATCAACTACCACAACTTAAACTGATAATTCCATTCACTATTGTTTGCCATATGCACGTGTAGATGGAGAAAGTTGTACCACAGAGAATGATTTGTGACTCGGTCCAACTAGCAATGTAACAACAGTCAATCGTATGGATTTTCTGCATTTTCATCTTTTGTCATGTCAGTTCACAGTTTCACAGTTCATGAATTGACTTTTGCCTTAGCCGTCTCAATATACCAAAAGCTCTGAGTATTAGAAACTTATGAATGAGACTGGTCGACTGGTGAATTATTACACTAAATTATAGGCATGATAAATTATATTCATTGCAATTTAATGGAGAATTAATGCAAATATTATATTGCATTGCATTTCAACCAACTAACTTTTCACACAATTCTGTTGGACTTTTGTTATTGAGTTTAGATATAATTTGATTTAATCATTATTATGGTTAGTTTGTATGGGATTGCATTAACATGGATTTTGACATCTTTGAACTGAAATTTTATTTCGCATCAATGGTTATATTTTTGGGAATCCCCATTCACTTACACGTTAGGTAATTACTGGCGAAACTAATATTTACCGTACTGGTATATAATTTTCGTTATATAAATAGTAATAAATAGTAAATTCAACGAATATTTTTTATTTTGCTAGTGTCAGTATACAAACCAAATACAGTTTTCTTATCAGTCTATGATATTTGCATGTGTATGAAAAACGAAATACGGCCATTGCTGATTTGAAAAAACAGTTAGACTAAATAGTATTTTTCTTATTATATGCTCCAAAAATAGAAGTATTTCAATAAGGTGTCAATATTTTCACTTAATCATCAGTATCAAAGAAAAATAAAATTGTTATCATCAAGTATTTCCTAATTGAAATTTTAGTGTATAAAAATAGTTACAGTGGCCGATTTTATTAATTTGATGACAATTACTTTCATCTGCAATTACAAACAGGAAGAGAGAAAAACGTAAGAAAAAGAAAAGGTAAAATCGTGTTGACTACCTATATACTTTATTCAATAACTTTATTGACTTCCTTATGATTTTTAGCATACTTATAAATTGATTCTTCTTCAAAGGGTTTTGTTTGGTTTGATTTACTAGGAAATAAAAATGAATATAATATACAGAAGTTAATTATACACAGCGTATAAAGATGACATACCATAATTAAAATTGGTACCTACTACTAATTAAAGTAACAATTGTCATGCAATATCTACGGGACTCGATGCTCTGCACTGGTTAAACATTTCAAACGTAAACGTCGCACTTTCCTGTATGTAAAGAGACAGTTCTTACCATAAATAAGAAGGTCAACTTTATTTAAGCTAAGTAATGGACTCACACTTGGTTTCTTGCATGTTGCTGTATTATTTTTATGAATGTTTGCATTAGTAGAGTACCTATGTTATTTCCTTACAAGATGATATCACCTATGCAGTCGATTTTAACAATAAGTTACAAAGATAGAACATTTGCATAAGATGCAAAATTCTCCAAATATCTACATTTCCATGGAAAAGTTAGCTTAAACTGGAGAATCCTTCATTGCCTATTTCCATGATCAGATAAAAATAAATGGTGTAGCGGAATGAGGGAATTGTCAGAATTCTATTTACTGTATCAGCAATAAACTTTGATCTTACAATCTTGGACCTTGAAGTCTGGGAATGTTAAGGCCGTAGCACTCCTCTACCCCCTTTGGGAACGAAGCCTGTGATACAAGCTAAACTTGAATATTTGTGTTTATCCCTCGTTTTTTAAAATACTGGACTAATGCTGTGAGAGTACGTTGCGGGCAGTTCTTATATCAACGTCGTTGTTCGGCTATCGCGACATTCCAAAAAGAAGCCGACATTGCATTGCAATGGAAAGAGACTCAAATTTTGAAGGTGCAGTTTGGCCAAAGATGTTAGTGAACAGTACTCACGACATTCCGTCATTCTCATACATTTACAAATATGGAATAAATAACTAAGTAAAACAAACGGCAAGATTTCCAGAAAAAAAGCTGGTTCAAATTTCACTTACATTTTATGCTAATAATGCAATGCATTTATAAGAAATAAAAAAGAATTGGTAGACTGACAAAATCAAAATCTTACGTAATAATTTGTGTCCAACTTTTACAATAACTACTACACACTGCTCGGTTGCTAATGTAAATAATGGAGATAAATCTGATAAATACTAAAGCCACAAAGCGTTCGGGGTCACCAAATTAAGTCAATTTCTTCAAACATTAGTAAACAATTTTATGAGTTTTGAAGGTTTTTGTGAGTTTTGAATTGTATGGAAAGCGTAGGAGAAGTATTACTGAAAATAAAATTGCAACAAAGTCAGAATGGAAAAGAAAGCATCCTGATGTGACAGAATATTGTTTTCGAGAACCCCCACCAATTTTCACGCAATAGCTCCTAGTGCACTAGACACCGAATTTCATTGTAATCTCAAAGATTTTTACATTTCAGAATATATTATTAATGACAGACAACTTGTTTACAAGAATTTAGCAATTTAAAGTCTAAAAATGGCATAATACACTTAAAAGTTAGAAGATTGCTTTCAGAGATTCTAAGGATAGAAGGTTGAGTTTGGCAGATGGAAAATTTTAACTCTCTATACATTAAAATTAGCAGTTAAAAGGGTGTTAGTCTTATTATTTTTTACACAAACAATAATTCATTTCGGGTGACTTTCATTTGGCAATAGGACCGACTTATGATGGCCTGCGCCATTGAAACTCCTCTACCATCGTAGGATGTGTCTATCTTGCATAACAGAACAGAACATGATCTACATAGGTCAATCTTTGCATTGTCAAAATGTAAGTTTTTTGGAAAATTTCTGTTATGCCAAAATGGTGAACCTGCAATTCTGCATAATATTCTGTAAGATACGTGTATTCAATTATTCCTTACTCTTATGCAGCTCCAAAATAGATTGTGGCACAGTTCATGATTTGAAAGGCAATCAATATAACCGTCAAAATTTTAATTGGGAACAAAAAGAACCAAATTGATTTAATATCTAAACAAGTGTTCCATTTATTCAATCAGTAGGTGTCAATTGCAAAAATCTGTTATTGCACGTGCAACTAGTTTTTGCATCATTGTGGCATGATCCTATAAGATTCGTGCATCAGCTTGTTAAAAAGGTTCGTCGTGTTACATCATATACGAAAGGAACAGTTCCAGGGATAATTAGCTATTGAATACTATTTATTGATGTTAGACTATAGCCATTCTGCACTGATAGGAATGCAGTCGTTGTGATGACCTGCAATGAAAAATCTAACCTATTAATTAGTAGAGGAAAATGTGCATTTATTTCAAAAGATCCATTTATTGTAGGAATTATGAGGAGAATAGGCCAGTAGTTCTTCCCATTTTAGGGCAGAAAGTGGATCTAGGGATCGGTAGCCGAGAGATGAGGGTGATGAAACCCATTCTTAACTAAAAGTCTATTCATTAGGCATTGATATAAAAGGTGGTAGATTAAATACGTGATGCCATGCACGGAGTTTTAGCCGTCAGAGAGAGCAGAAGGAGAAAACAGCAAAGAAACTGAAATGCGATGGTCATTTTCCTGCAAAAAAGATGTAGTAAAGGGCCAGACGGGCCAGAAGTGCAAAGGAAAGGCGAATCAAATGATCCAGACTGCAGTCAGACTACGCTGACCGTATGTCAGTTTATCCAATAGTCATTATCTTTGTCTTGCGAGCATTTTAGCTGTAAACTATGTAGCAGATACAATGAATAGAGCTTCTTTATGCATTTACGAGTCTCTAGGCATCTCTTCTCCATATATAATGCAATACTTTAGCCACTGTTTTAGATATAGGGTTTATATAAAGATTTTGTACCTGGTTTTATTTATTCACCAGTACCTATTTAAGTGGGTAGGTGTATTCGTGTGGCAAATCAAATGAATCTACTGCAAGATGTAAGAAAATGAGTTTGTTTACTGTTGGCCTAGAAAAGAGCCACGCTCCATGCAACTAATAATCCTATTCCATATACACAGAAGGTAGAGAAATTAGCTGGAAGATGCGTGTTGGGTTATCCCTAGTTGTTTAAATGACCATCAGAGATGATTTGTTCATTTTCATCCGAAAGGACCGGAAATCAGCAGATGGTACTTTTACTTACTCGCACCACACTGCTACATTTGAATAGAGACACGAATGTGATTAAAATAAGGAAAAGAAATGAGAAGGCCAAGGTTACTACGAAATCAGCATACAGGTGATGCAAGGAATTAGATAATACAGATATGTATCTATCCATAAATTCGGCATGCGGGCACATTCGATCCAACTCTCAATCTGTTTTCTTTTATATCCTACAAAATAGAGCGATACTACTCAAATAAAACTTGAATATTCTCCTCTCCTCGAAACATACAACAAAAACTCGATACAAAGAATACTCAAATTTACATAATACTCTCTCACCCACTTGTGTGGGATATAAATATCGACTTGTGTCTTAGTAGCACGCTATAGCATTATGTAGTCGACTTGGCTAGAAAAATCACATAAATAACTACAGGTATAAGATGCATAATAAATGCTTAATTTCACTGTCATGCTCGTGCCGTAGTGGCCCATTCTGGAATTCTCATGTAAATCTTACAATAGATTAAGTTACTTGCTTAGGTAATCTTCAAATAATAAAAAATCCCTTTCTTTTTCTAACGTTCTGACGATGAACGAGACAACAACACTCCTCGATCCTCTCAGCAAAAACACTTCGTTCTACATCTGTGATACTTTTACTCCACCATTTCATGTTGTCAATGGATGAAGCCACGTAGCAAAAAATGAGCGTGGCTAAGATCTACTCTGAATTACAATTCTAATTAAAACGTTCCGAGTTCCATACAGTGAAGCAGCTACCTTATCTACGTGTTATACACATAGGAACGGGAATATAAGAAAACAAACTGCATATCTAAAGAAATCCTAGCTGACGTAGTTTGCATGATAAAAGTATTTATAAAAACTAATGCTTAATTGAAATAGCTCAACGTGGAAGTGAAACAAAGAATATACGTCTACAAGGATGCTTTCAAATTACTTTCAAATCTGTCTGAACAGTGAAAAATTTGGTTCTGTACCATTGCGTTGTTTCTATAAAAAGATGACAGATACTGAAACGTTATGATTGAAATTAATAGGGAAATGACAAATTTTCTTCATTTCTAAAGTGAATTGAAACTTTTAATGCTTTCTGTAAATCACCTTGGATTCATCAGTTATTTTGCCAAGGAAATAAAGATGATGCTAACCTATATAATAATTTGGAGTACATAATAGGGAAAATGAGCGGAAATGTTTTGCTAACGTGTGGACTTATAATTTTATCTTTATAACAAAATTCAAGGCCAAAACTGGAGAAGAAATTGATTTTCTTTTCTTTTTGGCTGATAATCGATAAAAGTGGGTTCTGCGAAATTCGATTATCTTTTCGTCAAATTCCCATACTAAAACAAAATCCATTAATTATTTCATAAGAATGAATAAAGACCTACATATTTATTAGGGTTAAAAACAATTCGTTCGTTTGTTGTACATTAGATAAGTATCTTTCTTTGCTATCGCTATTGAAGGAAATGAAGAAAGACCTACTAAAAGTATTTCACAACTGCCTAATACTTTTCTGTCGCTAGGGTTAGCATTATTTGTGGTCAGAATTTAGAATGAAGAATTTTGATAGAAAAGGATATCCAAAAGAAGAGTTGTTGCCAGTTCTAAAAGTTTCTTTTGACAAGAAAACTATCCCTCATCATCTCATCAGTGGGTAATGGCTTAAATAAGCTACACAGCTTTGGACACGTGGCGCTAGACTACTTTTCAAAAATACTGCTTTCAACAAACTAATTGCAGTCAGGGAGAGATAGCTGATGGTGCTGAGGAGCTACCGGCAGCTTTTACTTAAGCAGCCCTAACAGTCAACCTATATAATGAAATATCAGAAATAGGAGAGAACCTACTGAACTGTTTGCTGTTCCACGGACACTTGCATTGCGTAGAGCACGAAGAGTCAGTTTTTTTGCACGTAAATAATTTAAGGTTGTCTGTTGAAGTGGCACACTGAATTGAATAGTGGATCCTGAAACATCGAACAGCTTTTACTTTTACTTATTACGGTGTAAACGATTGGGGCTAGGACATTACGTAAGTACAAAGCTCTTAGGGCTTCAGTCCTAAGTGTATCAAACGTTAGAATATTGACTGGTAGTAGCAGGCCAGAGAATTTACAGCATTGGCAGCCAATTGTTCCACTGGACGGGCTCTTATGTAAAATCCTCTCTTGCATCTGCACAAGTCGGGGTGATCAATTGTCCAGTAGTTAGGCTGAGCTACTAAGAAACGAAACAGTTGCAGCGATAGGTAGGTACTTGGGCTAGTAGACATCATAATATCTTTCTGCTTATTTATTTATTAGACGTGGCCAGGTCCGAGTATTAGTAAATTGACTATCTGGACTGGATGGGCTTGAACTTGACTTTGGACGGACCGGACCAGTTTTCATTTTCATTGCCAGCTTGCTACTGTTATCTCCAACGGTCGGATAAATAATTCTATTCTCTGCCCATGGCTATTCATATGCACATTTTAGTCATTATACTTCCTTAATTACTTTTCTGTAACCGTTGGCGGGGCTGAATTAAAATTGGCTAATTACGTAGTTATAATTATTCTGTTGTTTGCAAGCTCAAAGATCAACTAATTGCTATGCAACTTTTGAGCCAGATATATATGACTGATTCATATAGATATACTCATTTCTTATTCCCAAACAATATTTATTTCAAATATTTGAAAAAGTTTTTTCGCCCTCAACGACAAATAGTTTGAACCTTAATTTTAATTCTTCTACTTTTGATAAATTTTAGGGGTAGCTAGTTGTGATTAGCAGAAATAATAATAAATTCCAATGCACAAACAAAGACATTCAAAACCGGGTTCTGTAGAGGACTGAGAGATTTAGTACTGAAATAGTACATATTTATCTACATAGCGCAAAAAATGGACATTCTTAATGAACATTCTTGTCGGGGAAATCTTTTTCTGACATTCCGGATGGGTTGGATGGATGGATGATAATTGATATATGATGTTCAGTTGATTCACTATCAATACACCACTCGAGCAGAATTATAAAAATAACCTATATAGCCACAGAAGTTGGACAATGAAGTGTGAAAATTCAAACCTTTACTTAATCATGAATATTATGATTGTAAATCATTTTGAATAAGGATAATAATTTGTAAAGTTTATTATTTTTATCCCTGGTTACATTATGAAATGGACGGCAAAAGCGTACATATCCAAGCCGTTGTAACAATAGTTGGACAAAGTATTACAAAGTAAAATTGGTTTGCATTCTGCAGCCTGTCTGGCATCATATGCTGGATGCAATGTCATGGCTGAATTTTCCAGCAACTCCAGATGCTTCCTTCTTTTCTTGCAATAATCTACATCTATATAACTGTGGGCTGCTATCAATGTGCGTTTCTCTCCATTTCTTTCTTATAAACGGAACATTTTTAATTTTCTCTACTCGTAAATATTAAGTACCAGTATATTATAGTAGATAGGTATATAACTAAGATGGTAAATAAGTGCCAAAGCGTCCAGATCGAATACAGGTTAACTGACTGATGAGTTCGCTCTTGAGGATTACAAGAGTCAGATAAGAGGAGAGAGTGAATCTTGGGCTAGCTATGCTCCGAGGATGAGGAAGAGAAGAAATGCTTATGTAGTGTGAGTGTGATGTATTTAGCGTGGAGCCGTGTGCACGTACGAGGAGAGGACTACGGGTACGAGAATTTAAGGAGACAGGTGTTAGTCGGGCAACAGATGAAAAGTCGTCCTTGGCAATGGATCCTCCTGCCCTCCTGCTCCAGCTACGTCCAAGCAACTCCTTTGTTATTTTTTGAATATTAAATAAAAATAAGGAAGACAAGAGAAGCGAGTGCTGGCTTTGCATGCACGGCTCCTTGGCTTAGTTTACCATTCCCTTATTGCTGTTACATGAAACCACATAGGTACTCTATAACGACGCTCCTACTCTCATCCAACAGATACTGTAACTCCTTCATCTCTCCAGTCTCTCTACTGAAGTTCACCCAGAACATCCAGCAATAAAGTAAATGTTAGGGATACTAAGTCTACTCAGGCAGCAATGATATCATGGCTATCAGGACATTTAGTTATTTCGACTGAACACTGTATAATGTGACAACATGCATTTTGTCATTTTAACACAACAAAATATTTTTTGGGATTTTTAAATATGGTCACAAATGACATTGCACTAAAACTGTTGTAACTTTTATTTAAGAAACTATATTTTTGACGGAACAATATTAACTTTAAAATTTTCGATAAACACAGGAAACAAATGCAGCTATATTTATTTCTATATGCACAACAATATGCGCTATTTGCTTAAAAATAGATTTCCTAAAATGGGGATTACCGTCGCTGACATGGGTGTCTACATAGTTTACATACATATATATATATACACCCAATGAGAAATGGTATATTGAGTTGATATCGGTAATATATCAGCCGTCGACCAAAAGTTTATCCCAGCAATATCG
>JAAAYG020000009.1:773726-819357 GCA_009936455.2 Tomocerus minor
GCTAACTCAAAAAGGACTCAACGAAAAGTTACAAAATAAAAACCAAAATAAAGATTGGTTCAATACCTCGGACATGATCTTGTGTTTTTTCAAAATACGTTATCGTTTTTGAGAAATTAATCTTTTCCGAGAGCATCTTTTCCAAAAACTGGCGCGAATGGTTTGACTAAAGATTAAAAGCCAACAAAAACCAATTTTCAAAATCCCGAAGGTCCTGTCCGAGGCATTTCTGGGGGAAACAATAATAAATTTACAAAATCGAAATCGGTTGGTTATTTTTTGAGTTACCTCCGTCCGTTCGATATTTTGTAATTTGTAATGAGCTACATGCATACTGATAGAAGTTGATCACTACACACATGCAGCTCACGGGATTTATTTGCTTGCTGAAGTCTTATAGCTTTCTAGGAGCACAAGCACAGCAAATAGTATCAGCTGTTTCGCACTTGTGAAGTTATGTCAACATTAGATTGAGAGCTCGCGCTTAAATAGCAAAGCAAACTGAGAGAAACAAATCTTCAGATGAAATAGTTGTACTGAATGCGCTGCGTTCAGTTTCTAATAACGTTGTAAAAATGCCCGCTAAAACTCAACCTTAAGTGGCAAAGAAGGTATGCAGGAATCAAACCCTCCAATTCGCATGCAAATGCATGTATCTGTACATTGCAAGAAGTGATTCATTCATACTATAGGGTTCGTTTTATTATGCTATGGTATGTCATTCATGTATGATAAAATCAAATATGACACATAATTAGGGTACTCAGAATAATCTCTTATGTCTTACCGTTCTTACAAGTAAAATTCATAAAAGTGGTAGAAATGAACCCCTAAGTTAAAAACGCGAGACAGATAATTGTATCAATCAACGGTATAGCAACAAGCAAGATCAGTTCGCCCCTGTCATTGAGCAGAGACAACTCAACCTCTACCATTGAGTTCAGCTAGAGGCTCAGAATTTTTTTTGAAAAGCACATTGGAAAAACACTAACGCAAAATACAAGAGGGAAGTGGAATCCGATTCTTACCTCTCTTACCATCTAAGAGGGATAAGCGAGATAATTACCTAGGACTTCATAACACAAACAAACTGAATACCCTTAATGTGTGTGCTGTCGTCTTCATTATTAAGTGGGAACACAGTAAGCTCTTTATGGAAATGGACGTCTTTGTCTGCATGTCCTGTGTCAGCACTTAAGTCATTCCGCTCACTCAATGTAGATTCAGTCATTCCTGAGCAAAAAAGATTCAATGACTTCACCGCAGTTACTCACTCTAACTTCGTTCCCCAATTCACGTCTTTCCAAGCAAAAAAGATTCAATGGCTTCACCGCTGTCACTCACTCTAACTTTGTTCCCCAATGAAAACATGGACTTTCGCTATTTCCTTCAAACTGTTGTACAGCTTCTCTTTAGGAATGGAAATGACAGACTCTGTCCGTCTGTACATGTTCTGTCTTTGTTACATTCGTTCACAACGGTTTACTTATTTTGAGTTATTGCAAAGCGTTTAGTTTTCGACGTTTTAAGCCTTATAGCAACAGGATAGTCATTTAACCAAATGACAAATGAAATAAAATGTAAAACATTTGACTCGGTGGCTAAAAGGGTGTTATTGTCCCATCATAATATGACCACCATGTTAGTCACTGATCAATAACCAACCAGCACCGACTAGTCAAACTTCGGGCGTGTAAATGCGTCTCAAAGTAAAGAAACGTTACCCCCTATAATTATTAAGAAGCGACCTCGCTTCTTTATAGCTTCCTTTTGTCTGTCTGTCCGTACGTATGTACGTTTCTCCGTTTACACGATAATTTAAAAACGGATACTGACGTCAAACTTTCAGGTTATGTTCTAGGGGTATATCGGACAATCCCATTAGAAAATAGGATTGCTCCGTCTATCCATTCCCCTTCTGGGGATGGAAAATTTTTGTCTCTATCAATACCTATGTCTTATTTTTTTGTTTACTTATTTAAACTGGGAGCCAACCAAAGTCGCAGGAAATAGGTCCACCTTTCTTTTCTACTCCATTTACAAGGGTTTATTGCACTCTAGTAAAGTGTCCTTTACCAAAAAAAGAAATACAGACTAAAGTAGGGATCGTTGAGAATATTTTATGGGGCCCCGACAAAATACACCGCTTCACCGGTTGGAGACTTTCGGTAATCTCAAACACGTTCCACATTGGACCATGTTTACTTTTCTTTGTGTTAGGTTAGCGTTACACCCGAAAGTCTCAAAGTGGTGAAGCGGCGTATTTTGTCAGGACCCATTTTGTGTACGCAACTGTGACGGGTACAAAGTAGACACCTCTAGCGACATCCTCCTCATCTCGAAAGAAACTTTGGGAAAAACTATTTTATATGTCACTATGATTGGAACGATTTATATGGAGACTTTATTAACAATCATATTGGTGGGAAGTACTTGGAAGACTTTTAAGAGTCATGTAACCGGCGAGACCTTTTGGAAGAGATTTTTAATCCAAAACTGTAGTAAGAGTCTTGAAACGAGCTTTAAAAGACTAACAATTACATCACTGCGAAATACCGAACTAAGCACACTGTTTTTCAATTATTTCCTTACAAGTTTTTCTGTAACTTGTAAGGCTCATACAGTATCCTTCATTTCCAAAAATTAAAGCAACTCTTCCTCATTACTTTTTCAAATAATTACACTAAAAAGTTCGATACTGATACCATTAAGTAAATTGACGTAAAAAACTTTACCCAAGTCATATTTAGAGTGTATATAAATATAAAAAGTATAATTGAGTATAAACTTTGGTTGCGAAAGGTTTTCTTTCTCTTATTCTTATGCAGAGTTGGGACTTTTGTCAATAACTCTCAACTTAACTCAACTCACTTTTCCTATTATTCAGTAGCCGACTCAACTCAACTCAACTCACTTTTCCCCTTTAGTTAGTGGCCCGACTCAACTCACTTTTCCCCTTGAGTCGGTAGCCCGACTCAACACAACTCAACTCAATTTTCACCCTGAATCTGTGACCGACTCAACTCAACTCACTTTTTTGGGACCGACTCAATTAAATCACTTTTTAATTTGTATTAAAAACCGATTTAGCTAGATTCACTTAGCTTACAATCAGCTGATTTCATTACAGAAATAGTTTTTTTTGCTTATTTAGTTCTAATAAATAAAATAAATGTTCTCTAATGTAACCGTGCGTGGTTAGCAGTCAGTGGTATTGGTGGTAGCGGTAATATATAGAGGATATTTTGAAGGAAACACAAACAATCCCATCAAAACAGAAAAGGAAGCAATTTTATTTCAAATAGCCAGGTGACAATGACATCGCTCCATTCATACTCGGACGAATAGGCTAACACTTTTCCCCTTGAGTCAGTAACCAACTCAACTCAACTCACTTTACCCCTTGAGTGAGCAGCCCGACTCAATTCAACTCAACTCACTTTTTTCCTTTTTTTCGTTACCGACTCAACTCAACTCAACTCACTTTTCTCCTTTTTTCATTTATCGACTCAACTCAACTTAACTCAAAAGAGCTAAAAAAGTGAGTACTCTTTCCCAACTCACCAACTCAACTCAAAAGTGAGTTGAGTTGTCCCACCTCTGATCTAGATGATCAGAGATGATACTATTTTATTTTATTCGGCCACTATTCAAAGGTGCATTATGCAGGACAGGAGACCTCGTCACAGTCTCACAGTCAGTCTTTGGTTTACATCTCCACCGTTACAATTTATTTAAAAAGATTTCCCGGGAGTAAAATTTCTGTCATATCATATTTCAAACAAACAAAGTTGAAGTTAAAAAATCACTAGACTTCCTCATTTTGTACATACTTTTCAATACTTTTAACATTTTCGCACATCTAATTTTCCACTTTGTCCAACTTTCTTCAGTAACTGATTTATATCGACAGTAGTTGAATCATTCATTTGTTATTCTTAGTTTCTGCTTCAAACCGAGTATTGCTACTGACGTCATATTGATTAGAAGAAAAGCAGTTTTGAAAGGTAAGATAAGTCAGTGATCAGATACCAAAATAATTGTGAAGTTGATTGTATTACTGTTAATTGTTATTGAATAATATTTTTGTAGATTAGATAGGTACCTATACAGAAACGGTACGGAAAATAACAATACTACGAGGACGAAAACACTGTTATTTTTCCATATTTATTTAGAAGTACAATAATCTTACAGTATTGAGCAAACAAGATGAAATCGGTGACAGTGATTACGGTACTCCAGAACAAGTTCCAGAGTTCAAGATCATCAGGCAGTGTGGCCCGACGACTGATAGAGGAACTATTTGTGGAAGGGAAAGAGTCGGAGGAGAAGTTGAGTGGGAAAGGGAACGACAACGAACAGGGGGTTTTCTACGCTGTAGATTGTGCAGATTGCTTTATAAACTCTGGCAGAGGAATCAAACCTTTCAAGTGCTGTTTTGGGTCACCAGTGAGTGAACGGACAGCTGTATTTTCCCTGCGAGATCTGTTGAAAGTCAAATTTCGTATTTCGTCAAAGTTGAGCACTACTTTATCTCTGTTATCTCCATCATTGTCCATTAATCAAGGAGACAGAAATACTTTCCGTTCAGTATATTCGGCTGGACTCATCCGCAATTACAACTTATTAGACTGTCGACTCGTCGTACAATCACTACCCACTCGCAATAGAAGCAAGGCTTCCCTCTTAACTCCCGTCAAACGATTGTCATTTTCTTTTGGAACTGCGTCATTCTCGACTTTTGGCAAAATGTCCCAAACCAACGGAAGTCTTTGCCGTCAGAATTACCATGAAGACTGTGAAGCTCTTGTCAACAAGCAGATCAACATGGAACTCTACGCCAGCTATGTCTACCTGTCAATGGTACGTCAAGTCAATATTCAATTATTTTATTTATTAATTATGTTTTTGTTTTTTCTGAATTTTAAAAGTTATTGGGAATAGTACCTGCATGGTTAATGATAGAGACACAGATGCTAATAATCGTGTAATTGGATGGCCTATTTTGTCACTTGAATAAAGCATATCAATCAATCAACACAGATGCTATATATTAAATAGGTACCTATTGAATTAGTAGAGAATTTTGTTTATCTTAGATATTGAGGATGAATTTAAGAGAATTGTAAGCCATTTAAGGTGTATTTTCGGATCATGTTCTTATATATCTTAAAAGACACACTTGACCTTGTCATGAAAACAATATTTTTTAGTTTTTTGATTTAAAGCCCCCCCTTCACGGGGGGAGCCAAAACCGGACTTCAAAAATTACTCTGGAACTACACACCCAATTTGGACAGAATTTTTTTTAAAAATCAATGGGAAGGTATTATCTATCGTGGTTCTTTAAAACAATTCAAAATTCCAACTCCTTCATCAAAAAAAAATAATTTTGAAAAAAAATTTTTTTTTATAGTTTTGAAATTATTTTTGATGAAAGAGTTGGAATTTTGAATTGTTTTAAATAACCACAATAGATAATACCTTCCCATTGATTTTTAAAAAAATTCTGTCCAAATCGGGTGTGTAGTTCTTGAGTAATTTTTGAAGTCCGGTTTTGGCTTCCCCCCTTGAAGGAGGGGGCTTTAAATCGAAAAACTAAAAAATACTGTTTTCATGATATGGCCAAGTGTGTCTTTTAAGATATTTAAGAACATGAACTGAAAATACACCTTAAATGGTCTCTCAAATTCATCCTCTATTAATGTAAAAGCGCATATTCATTAGGTTTGAAATAGATTGAATTGTCTGTGGTTGAATAATCCATCCTCAGTTGGTTTCACCAAACATGCACAAAAGTAATTTATGTCTCAATTACTATTATATCCTGTTATCTACATACCGTTATATAAAAGAAGTGTATTTCCACGTTTTTCATGCATGATTCTGGTACAGACAGATAGCCTTTGCCTCTTATCTTGAACTTCTCATTCATCCAGCCATTATCATACGTGACCACCTCTGCAGGTAGCAGCAGGCTTTGACTGTGTACTCGAAGAAATAAATTTTGACCTTGTACTCGGAGTTGGAACATTATTATTAATTATGTGTTAAATGCGGAAATGCATCATGTTTCAATGACTTCCATATGTGACCATAACTCAGTTATTTAAATTATGCTTATGATATGTTCAAAAAATATTTTAGTCGTTCTACTTCGATCGTGAAGATGTTGCGTTTCCCGGATTACACAAGTATTTCAAAAAAGCTTCTGATGAGGAGCGCGAACACGCTCAGAAGTTTATGAAATACCAAAATGAGCGTGGGGGCAGAATTGTACTTCAATCGGTTGCAAAACCTACCAGAGATGAATGGGGATCTCCGTTGGAGGCTGTGTCTGCTGCTCTCGAATTGGAAAAAACTGTCAATCAGGTACAAAAAGAATCTAATTCTTTTATAACTTTTTTTTTGTTTTCAAATAATTCGAATCGTGCTGATTATACATATATTGTGACTGCAATACCAGAAACCATTTGGCATTCATTTCTACTTTTTTTAAGGAATTATAATTTTTTGTCTGTTTAGACACTCTTGGATCTTCATGGAGTTTCCAGCAGTCGAAATGATGCACAATTGTGTGACTTCTTGGAAACTAATTTCTTGGAAGAACAAGTGAAGGCGAGCAAAGAATTGTCGGAATATGTGACTCAACTGAAACGCGTCGGAACTGGACTCGGCGAGTATCTTTTTGACAAGGAGTTGAATGAATAAAAACCGAAATGCATGACTTAAAGCATAGGCATTGTCCTTCTACTATGTCGTCACAATCTTAACTCGTTTAATAATTACATTTCAAGTTAGAACAGAAACATTACTACATTTAAATCATACAACCCAATGTGTTAGACTATTCGAATGAAAATGAAATTTACTTCACTAGCACAACGTTTGTATGTCTTCAAAATCATTATAATATTCCAATAAACGTTTTCAAAACAATTAGATCATAGTGACGCATGTATTCATTTCCTAACTAAATTGTAATCAAACTAAGATCATTGTAAATGTGATCGTAACTGTAACTGCTACGCAGTGCCATCAAATCAAAGCGCCGGATTCATACCGTACAATCTTAATTATATAATCTGTTTGTCAAGGCTGGGATAAACTTCGAGGTTACAGCAAAATACAAACCCGCTCGCAAACAGTGACATATAATCATTTGTTTTAGTCATTAAACTGTATGAGGTCATATCAGGTTATAATTGCTCATTTTTTTGTACATATATCACTTGTTTTATTAAGACTTCTATGTATAATATCGATATAAGAGGTTTTGGCCATTGGATCCAAATTGCGTCCTCTAAATCTAGCAAACTACGTCGTACAGTCGTACCTACCGAAATGTGTTCCTCAATATTTCAAAAGGGGGCAGGCTTTGACTGGGTTTGGAGACTGTGCTTCTATTTCTTGTATTCCAAGCAAGTAATAGTAAAGGTTTTTTTCAATCGGAATGATATAAAATTTTTATTAAGCACAATTTACATTCACGTATTTCAATTATAACCAGTTACGAATCATAATGGATTAAAGCGATTTCAGCCAAGATACTCTATAGATTTCAGGCCCATCTAAGTGCATACTTTTGTATGAAACGCTCTATAGAGTATTTCAGTGTTGAAAAAATAACTTGCTAATTTCAGTAGGTGCCAGTAGTAGTGACGGGAAAATCCAATGACATTTTATATAAATGCAATGGGCATTGTAAACCCATAAATTTTGATGGGAGTCAAAAAATAGCGAGTTTAAAATACAGCGAACGAATTTTATTTAATATGCGTCAATTACAAATAAAACAATTCGAATGACGCACACTCATACATTCAATATAATTTCTATGAAGTAATAACGGTATATAAAGTGTATTGATTGATTTAAAAGTAAACATAGTCATAGCAGATTCTACAGGGAGTAAAACAGATCAATTCATACATTATGTAAATGTAGATTTATAAATGTTTATTGTTTGAGGTCTTGCTGACATAATTTCTAGAGTAATGAGTTTTGTAATGACTCATAATTTCTATGAAATATTGACAGTATATAAAAATATTGATTGACTTAGAAATAAGCATAGCCATAGAAATTTTTGCAGGATGTAAAACAAAGCCAATCATAAATGTATATAGATGTAGATATAATTGTTTATTGTTTGAGACTTTGTTGGCATAATTTCTCCAGTAATGTGTTTTGCACTGACTTCTATGTTCTATTAATTGCATTCAACGGTCTATGTGATGTCAGTATCATGTCAGTAGTGGTGTGATTGTGTAATGCATTTTATTTGTATTTTCATTCCAATCTGACGCATGTAATATTAATGTCACTTAGATTTTGGCACGCGCCACGCGTCTAAATTCCTTTGTGTGCAATACATTTTAATATTTTCTCTTACAGAAAATCGATTATAAAAATAATTATACCGATTTGTATTGTAAGTAGTTGGGGTAAACGAGTTCATAAGAGGGCATTTTAGGAATAAATAGATATTGATGGCAAACTGTTGATACGTAAATGCGTGATTGCATATTTCATCTAAAATTTCTGTCTTTTGCCATCAGTGATTGATGAAACAGATTATTTTTCATCGACAGAATTATTCATCAGTCATTCCAATGGGCGTATCCACGAAGGATAACAGAGAAGTACTCAAAGAGTAACATCAAAATTCCATTTTTAGATCGTCATAGCTGAATAGATAGGATGGAGGTTAAATATGTCGCCTAAATAAGTGGAATACTTGAAATATTTTTGAAGTATTTAGCTGACACGTTCGTAAGTTGAATTTTGAAATTAACAAGATTATGTAATGAAATGAAATGTATTAACCTTTAATACACACTCTGTCTGTGGTAAGTGCTTCTTGTGTATTAATATCCATAGCGTATAATTATAAAAGCACTACTACCTATGTCATTTAATGCAATGTCATTACCTACCTGGAAAAATAAAAGCAATATTTTAGGAAATTTATTATTATCTGGTAGATTCTACCTGCATTTAAATCTTTGTAGCTTTAAGGATTTTTAACATTGAATAAGTTAGTGCTAAGTGAGATGGAAATAAAATGTTTTGCATTGTTTCTTTCTGTTCAGCTATTGGATTATTATACCACGAAGGTTTACATCTGAGATGAATTTTAGGAAGACGGGAGGGATATATTGTTCTTTTAATGAAAAATGTAATAATGCAGGGTAGATAGATAGGTAGTTAATGAGAGAAGAAAAAAATAATAGGAAGGAAATTGAATGGGAGGAAGGAGTGGCTCGCCCCTACCAAATTGAATGGAGAAAGAAAGGTTTGAGTAATATAATATTATTACATTTTCATTCGTTTCGCTACATGAATTAGTAGAGCACTGCTCTTGTGTGCTAATCAGAAGAAAGTTGATTCTAGTGAAGCCTGTATATTTTATTATGTGATGTAGTAGTCGTCGGGACGGGAGTCGTGACTAGAGTGAGAGGGAGTCTATCTGTGCACATATAGTTATTGTAATAATGGGAGCAAGGCAAAGAGTGAGCGAAGGAAGTGAGCTTAGAGTTGAGTCAATCAGCATGGTAGTTTATCTCTCCTCTAACCCCTCAGCACTTACTTACTTAGTTACTCACTCTCCAAACGTTTTCATTTTGAAAGCCGAAAAAACTTAATTATGAATGTCAATAATATTTTAATTAAAATTTCGGAAGCCAACCAGGGGAGTAGATGGAGAAAGGAGATGGAAAATTAAAAAAAGAACTCTCATCATTAATGCATATATATGAAGTATAAGTAGCGTCACGTTCATTAAGATGACATAAATATTTCATCATGATCTAAGAGCTCCACTCTCTCCTCTCTCTCTCTCTCTCTTCTAATACATACACAGCACTTTCGACTCAACTCTTTTCTATTATATTCTGTCTCGTACTTTCCACTCTGACAGAACAGAACACTTTACTTTCTACAGAATGCATACATAGAGCTACTCTCTTACTATTTAGGGCTCTTACTCTGATCTGGTGAAAATGAACTCTCCAACTTGCATATTATGCCCTTATTACTACAGACATGGCATACAGAGCACATACTCTCGCTAAACTTCCTCCACTAAGACAAGACTCATTTCTATGCTTCCTCGTATATAATGTGCACTTCATTTCCACTATGAACTGCTATAGCACCTCGGTTTATACACTACAAAAAATTCACTTCCTTGTTCATTTCCTCTTGAATTTCCCCCCAGCGGTCTATTCCCTTTTAATTAACACCACTCCTCAATGGAACAGATCGAAAAAATCATTCACAAAAATTATACTTTCATTTTACTCCCTTTAGTTTTCTCCTTGTCGGCAACCGTTTCCTTTCCTCTGGCTAACTACTTGCCAAGCAACATTTATTTACTATCCTTGCACTTGTTAGCTATACACTCCCACTAGCAACAAATAATAATATTACTTTTACACAAGATATATATGTATACACAATTCACAGCACAGATTGTCCTCTTCCTCTCATTTTTTCATCATATTCCTTACAGAATAAAAACTCCCATGCTCTGTGTCTATTTAGATACAAGCTGGACTTTATGTTTCTTCATTTCCTTAGCAAGACTTAAACCTCACCATAAACACAACAAGACGGTGCACTGTTAGTTAAACATTTTAAAATAGACACTATCTCATGTTTCTCCTCTTCTCTTATTCAAATATTATACTAAAGACGTGAGAAAGAAAGCTTATACATTTTACAATCATATAGAACAAATAGAAGAACACTCTAAGAATATAAGGAACATCTTTCACAGTTGCATAACGCAAATAAGCGACATTCATTTCCCTTCTTTTCTCTTTCCTCCTTTTACCAACTAATTTCTAGCTACTTACAAACAAGTCTTTTTAATATGCGTAACTAAAACATGTACTGAGATAGTTGGATCCTTAAGTTAGTTAGTTAGCTTTATAGCCAACTACAAAACACATTTAGCCAAGCCAACTGTTTTGAGTTGCACACAGCCAGCCTGCTTTCTCCTCTCTTTCTCTTTACTTTCCCGTTTCTCTCTTCAACCTCAGAACATTGTTCACATTCCCCAACTAAATTCAACTTACCGGTACTCCAATTCCACCTTCACCATCTCCGCTCTTTCTTTCACTCACTAACACTTTAATGCCGTGACTTCCATTATATCCTTCTTATGCTCACTTTAAGCTCTATGAATTGACTAAAATTAGCCCTCCAGATATTCTCTCTCCCTTTTATAAGGACCTAATCTTTAAATGCTCCCATAAAGCGTTATAGTAATCTCGCACTCTGTTAATCAACATATTTACTTCTACCTATTTTCAATTTATTCCTAGACACAACCTGTTTTCCTCAAATCTTACTCAATTATTTTTTCTAGTTAACTTCCATCGAGTAGGTAAATAATTTTTAAATTCCTTGTTTTTCTCATTCCCGCAACAGTTAACTAGCCATATAAATCACGAAAATAGCGTTGGGAAATTGGTTTATCATATATGGTTCACTGAAAATCAGCCCGTCATTCAAATCAGATTTTCTTAATGTACTTATCTAGTCATTTCTAGAAATTACACGCTTCACCTATTAAGGTACAGATAGAATTACGGATTTACACGCAGAAGTAATGAATTAAAATGGCTAGCCATTATGATCAAGAGTCCATAGCTTCTTTTTTAATAATCATGCATTGGTGTGAAGTACTGAATTATCATCTTTTCCTTATTTTTAGTGAAATAGTAAATTCTAGGTGTAATACCATACAACATACAATGTTCAAGCTAGTTAGTTATTTCTGACAATTAAAAAAAAACATTGAATGAACTCAAAGATAAATAAAGCGAGTCGAAGAGGAAGTCGCCCGCATAAATTATATAGATACTCAAGCATAGATAACAAATAGGGTTGAGTAGAGAATACCATAATAAGGACTATAGAGTTGAGATTAAATGTTGTAGGAATTTCCCTTAGATCAAAGGAACGTTATTTATGTACACCTATTTATTTATGTGTCCTTAGCCAAAAACATAGGGGCATGTTTGACATGTGACCAAAATAGAATTTGATTTGGTGGAGGGAGCCCACAGCTCTGTTAAATCAAGATCGTTAATGAATGTCAGAATTACAAATATAGGAAGGTACTCAAATGATTCAACAAACCTACAGGCAGGTACTTAAAAACCTTATACAATGTATTGTTCGTTGTTGCTGTCCACAAATCAGCAAAAAATATAAGTGAAGGTGTTTTAAAAATATTGAAAATTTCATTCAATTAAATGGATCACGGGTTTATTCCCGGATTTCAAAACATAGGAGCAAAGGTTGAAAACTATTTCTCCAGTAAGTGTTTAGTTGTGTAAATAAGAAAAGGGGAGCTGAGTGTTTAAAGAGAAACCCCTGGATACTGTTGAATGCATTAGAAAGTTGCTAATTTAGCTACATACGAAGGCTTTTAATCAATGGAGAGAAGGAGCAGCTAAGTAGGTTGATATGACTGATAAAATGAAAAATAGGAGTAGCTGTATTTAGCTGCTTAATGTTTTAATTGGATAATATTGTTAGGTTTAAGGCTGTAACTGTAAGATAGATCCATTAGCGGAGGAATTCCCATGGGTTTGAAAGATGATAAGTCGGAATGCATTATGAGTTACATTTGGAAATGATGATAATTAAAATGAAAGGCGGAAAAGTGGACATGACACAGAGAAGTGAAATGGAAAGAAGTTGGTCGGAGAGTGAAAAGGTAATAATGAGAGTTAGGAGGAAGAGTTTGTGTGGGGTGGCTGCGACTTTGGGACACAGACATAAAAGGAAGTGGAAGGAGACAGAGACAGAAAGGATCTCTCTGTTCCAGCCCCACTGACTTTCCCATAGAAAAACGAGGAGGACTGATTGTGAGAGCGTGAAACTGTCAGAGTGCGAGTTAGGAGCAACTCTGCCTACTTACCACTCACTAAAACTCCGTTGAAATAGAAGATAGGATAGGAGAAAGGAAATGTGCAACTGTGCCTCGCTCTTTTCCATCCATTCCATATAAGTAGTGACTAGTAGTGAGTACATAGTGTGAGTAGGGATGGCAAATATACATAATATGACATGGACAGCTCTGTATATACTTAGGAATACATAATAAGTGCAAAGTGGAGGAGTTGAGTAGAGTCTGTGTTGAAAGAGAGTAAGTAGAAGAGGAGTGCATGAAAAAGAGGCAGGCAGGCAGGACTCGGGCTAGGTACAGCACAGCCAGTCGAGAATTTTAATTAGTTTTGTGTCATTTTCGAATATGAGCCATCTGCTCAGGCGATTATTATTATAAACTTAGCAATCTGCATGCCGCTCATTTATATACAAAATCTAAAACTCGGTAATTACAAATAAATTCCCTAATTAATGCAAAACTCTTGTCTAGCCAGGGTGGCAAGGATATTTTATAAAAGAGAAAAACAGAAAGCCACCAGAAACTTTAGCACCTAATTAAAACAGGAGAATACCCTTTATGTGTAACTTTCCTTAGACGTTTCCATATTAATAACTTGGTTCCGACCAGACCCCCACCTCAATTATTGAGGATTCCTTTGCCACGTCCTCTTCTCTTTTGCTAACAGCCATCGGCTTTTATCCTACAATCCATGCTTACATAGCTTAAGCAACTTTCTCTCACAGCAAGGCAAAGCAAGGGAAAAGGTAGACACGAAATATCCACAACGAATGCACAGATACATAATACAACTCACACTTAGCTCTATATCCCTACAATATGCAAATGCCCTCTGAAAGTAAGAGCAGATAGAGAGATAGTCGCTGCAACAGTATGAAACAGCAGAAGATAGCACAGGCTAGCTACTAACTACTCAACCCACCCAATCCCAACCACCACCAAAGTAAACCGACGGCAACCAAAGTCAAATGTTTCTACTCCTACAACTGTAAGTCGCACGAGGAAAGTCGGGAAAGAAGTGAGCACACGGAGCGTCTGTAGCCAAGGAGCCATCTCCACATGGAAAATACACAGCAACCCGGCAAATCCCTAGCACAACAATTCCGTCGCACCAAGAAAGCAACTTGTCTCACTCTCCCTCACACAAAAATTCAACAAGCGAAGCCAATAGCAAACTCCTAAGTTAAGGTAAGCCAAAACAAATCATGTCATGGAAAGGGAGAGAGAGAGAGAGAGCCAAGGCGAGCTAACCAAATGTTTGTAGCTGTAGCACATGCAAAATACAAGTTGTCACTGAATTAAAGACGACTCAAATTAGTCATGCAATGTAAACCAACTCAGGCCAAATAATCAACACGTTCACAGTTTATTTTCTTCTTGGCTACCACTACAGCCTACAATCTCAAAGCCTCCACTCTCTACACACTTTCCACCACAAATTCCACTTTTACACAACCGAGCCTTTTCCCCGACTTCCTTTAACTTTGCTTTCCCTATTGGAAATTCCTTGGCGGAGAAAGGCTAAAGTCAGCTCTGCTTATTGCAGCACATGCATTTACACTGTAAAGACACTAGGAATTTCAATCAGCTACTTTAGCATATACACTTTCTCATGCTTCTTGATTGTTTCTCCATCTTTCCACTCAGGGACATGCATTAGGTGAAAATTCAAAGAGAAAACCGACTTTTTCATTCCTTCTTATAGTTGGCAGTGTTTCTTTGACATTTTACGCGAGTAGGCACAGAAGTCAACTGGGAGATGGACTTTATGTGACGGGACTCACTAAAAACTCACTGCAGTCAGCTCAATACTTTTCTTTGTGATGTGACACGAATTGTCTCTCGAGACACTTGTGGTCAGTAGTGCCACAGACATTGCACTTTTCTATTTCCCTACTCGCCCATGCCTAAAGCTATACTATTCTTTGACTATATATATTCATAGTATGTACATAATATTATATTCACTATATACACGGGAATTTATATCTGAGATTTAAGTGCCTTAGATCAAATTAATTACACTAATAATTTTGATGGCTACGTACCTACGAGAAACTGATTATTTTAGGAACTGACAATAGTAGATTTTCAATGTTTCATCGTGTCATATTATGTAATGCATCACTTTGAAATTTTATGTATAAATAAAAGTTTTTGAGTCCATGGCTTTGAAAGTTAGTAGTCGGAAAAGTTTATGGAAGGAGATTAAATAGTCCATTCCTTCTTGTATCTGTCGTTCATGATGATGCAGGGTCTGGAGAGTACACATCTTTAAATATTTATTTGGGCATTTCCGAGAAGAAAGGAGTGTTGCAAAGGCTTTCTAAATATTGTGCTTCATAAATCTCTGATTTATATCTCTGAGTTATTAGTAGTCTGATGCAATGTGACAGGTCCCAATTGAGCTGTACATAGATCAAAACAATTAAATGTCAAAAGTCCATTACAGAAGATGTAAGAGGAGTAGAGGAAAGGAGTGCGCACGGGGCAGGGCAGAAATGGGGTTAGCTATGCAGGTATAATTTCTGGCTAAGTGATGGTGAAAGAAGGAGAAAGTTCTTGATTTGGAGTCTGGCTTTGCGGTGTGAGGTTGAATGTGAATGTGTGGGGGAGGGTAGGTTTGCTGTGTTGGCTGGTGGATGTTCTGTGTGTGTAGGATGTATGCAGTGTGCCTTGATAATATTATGTAATGCACTAAGAATACGTAATAATGGAGTTAGTTAGTGGATGGACGGCGTGAGTTTGGGGAGGAGAGTTGGGACGTAAAGTAAAGTAACAAGTCGAGGACGATTAGTTGACTATCCGAATGTCTTAGGTTAGAGCGAGAGAATAAGATCTGTACATTGATCCCTGTGGTACGGTCCGCTTTGAAAAAGCGTCGTACTTAACTTGACTATACTAGTTGTTAAGTGTAATTGGTTCCTAAAGTGTAATAGAGATAAGACTCCCAAATCCACCCCAGAATACCGAATAAATGAGCTACAAGCACTTTTTGTACGCCTTGATAATCATTACATTACACTCTTGAAGAAGTGCAACTGAGAAAAACCTCAGACTTTTCTCTATCTCCCTTTGTTTTCCGACTTTCACTCTCCTTACGGGGCTTCCTGTCTCACAATAGCCGCCTAATGCCAACAGAGAGCCATGTCCTTTTGTTAGCCTCCCGAAATGTCCATGGCAAGTGTAGAGATAGGTGGATGGCTCCGTGCTCCAAGAAACGACTACACTAACGATCTGATATTATGCTCTCTCCAGCTAACAACTAACTCGCGCCGTGTATACCTTGTCCGACTAAAACTCTATCTGTATCGCTAGCTCGAGTCAACTAATCTGCAGACTTAGGTTAACACAGAAGAAGTGCGAGTAGGTGCATGAGGAAGAGAGAGACGGAGCGGAGGAGCAATTCTATCTGTCTTTTCCACTCTGCTCATTGCCTCCTCTTTTAATAGCCACTATCTGTAGTCTCTGCCTCAGCTTTGCTTCACTTTATTCAAGATTAGTTTACTTACATTATCTTTAGATATAGACAAAAGCCGTTTCTGTTTCTAGCCCCAACTACTCATTCCATTTCTGGGAGTCCCTTGCACACTTTCTCCTTTTATTGTTAGTTAGTGCACAGTTCTCCTCTCTGCCTCCACTCGCTCCATGCAATGGCATCTTAGGAGCAGCCCTCTGAGCCACATCACTCCTAGTGCACACTAATACACTAAACTACCATCTCAGACTCATCTCACCACGCCACTTATCATTTACATCTTCCCGTTTGTGGAAAACGCTGTTGCTAACCGTCGACTATCAAATCTAACATACCTACTTACCTACCCGCCATTATTATAACTTCAAATAGCACTGTCTACACACACATTATTATAGCACAATAGTTTAACTCAACTAGCCATTGATTCCCTCCTAACTATCTCCTTCGCACAACTACAATTTAGCACAACAGACAGGGATGAACATAAACAGAATATGGAGCAACACAGATAGCTCACAAATCCTGCCCATCCTCTGCCCTCACCCTCCTTATCCTCTATCTCCACACTAGATTTAATGCCCACCCGAAATTCCCACCGTTTTTACCTTTGCCCATCATATCGCCACTTGAATTACATACGTTGCACTGCCTTATCTTTTATCTCCAGGATTATCGTTTCAAATCCTTTATTCAACGCCTTCCTCCCCAAACTACTACTTACATCTAAGCAAACCAACCTTACTATCCATCCCTCCTTCCTCCTATCCCCATAGACTCCTTTTACTCCCAGCTCGGCACAGAACTAAGTTTTGCGAGGGAAAAAACAGTGAAATTCCTAAAAGATAGAATTTGGAAAAGGAAGAATTTCAAATTTACGTCCCTGGACTTTTCCATCTCATGTCAAGCTAGACTCATTTACAAGATAATGATACTCCTCAGCTATCACTTGGTCGTTTAAAGCCCTCAATTCAGGTCTAGCATATTACGCAGACAAGCCATTTCTAAAAATGAAATGTATACCAGTAAAAATACAGAAAATACATCCCCACTAAAAACTCAGTTCTCACATTTTATGCTTCAAATCCATAAAGAAGCGGAGAGTAATAAAGTTTTCTTTCACAAATAAAATAAACTGTAGGTACCTAATAAAAGGCCTCGAACATGATCATTACAGAAGGCTGCGGCTTATCTTCTCTCAAAATTCCGGATAAATAAATATTTATTGCACTTGGATTCCATAATATGTACTCTCTATGAATCAATAATATACCAATAACTGTAAATATCTTTATACGGAATGGGTGACCTCAAAATATAATTTAAAGGCTTTGATAAGGCTTACAACTATTTATGTTTATACATATATAATGTAGTTAAACAAAACAATTATTGTAAATTTTATCCAATGAGGTGTCAGCTTGCAGCACATTTCAAATTACTGATAAGGAGAGCAATTGGGGCTGTTGTGGTCACTGAAAAAAGGAAAGTTTATCTTTCTGTGTGAGTCACATGATCCAAAAAAATGTCAATTTTTAGCTAGAAAGATTGCTAGTTATTTAAAAAAACTGACATGCAAGTAGTGGCAGTTGTATTTAGATTTTAATTTTATTTGCATTTATCAGTGTAAAACTACAAAAAATCGGTACTAGTTCCCTCCCAAATTGATTGATAAGGAAGAACTCCAAAGAGGGAATTACTAATCGCAGATTAAAGTAAAAGCAAACAGTGACACATGATAATGTATAAACAGGTCCAAAAATAACATATCCTGCTTACAATTATACGCCCCCTTGAATACAATATTATTTACATGCCCATTGATATCTTTTGTTGTACATTTTTCAGAAATTAAAACGTCATCAAAATGCCTATAGCTTGTTGCAAACTTTTAATTTATGCTCTTATTAATTTTTTTAGTAATAATGAAATTTACTTGACATAAAAAATCAGGATACTAAATATGAAGAGCAATGTGTTGAAAAAAGGTTGAAATGGTAGGGCAATTCAACTGTGGGAATTGATGATTAAAGTTGGTGGTGGTAGTGTGAAGGGATCTGGTAGGGTATAATAAAGTGGATTTGGATTAGTGAGAAATAGGAGTTCCGTTTTTCCGGTCGTAGACGTAATCGTGCGTTGAGCTGTTTGGAAAGAAGGCTGATAACCAAGGAATAGGATTCAGCAGCACGACTTGGGTGGTGGTGCTCCTGATTTGTTTGTGCAGATGTATCAATGTATATCTAGTGCGGCTTAACTGTAATTACGATACGACCTTTTATCTATTCAAGCGAGTACAAGTTTACACTAATTCATAGTGTTTTAGCAGACATAAATTTCCTATAGCTGGGGAGAGTAGAGGATGGCCAAATAGCCAGCTCATTATCTCTAGCAATTTATCTCAAAGAGACTTAACTAGTTCTGATGTTCCATCCATTGGAATTGTTTGGGTAGATGGGACTGAAACTTGCAATCTGTGTTAATATGACAAACTTTAAATGCGATGTCGTACATTGCAATAGAATCACAGAGCATTATTATGTATAGAATATTACACACGGCACTATTCATTACTATAAGAAATCCTTTAGGCTACCGGCCAAAATTGTGAAACTGCTATTTACTAAATTAATTGCCACAGTGAAATATTTGTTGCCTTTCTCATACTTTATCTACTTATTACACTAACCTTGCGGCAAATGATTTAGGACAACTTTGTGCTATACTTGGAATCGTGCAGATAAATTCCCGTTTACTTTAAAGGAGCCTTATGACGGTTATGACTTCTGTCCTTTTATTTGAATGAGTTTACGTTGGGCAAACAACTAGTCAGACTGAAACCAAGTTATTTCGAATTCTCTCCTTCCTATCACTTCTCCTTTGGGCTCTTTTGGGTCCTTATAAATAATACGTAGATACATAATAAATAAGTGGAGCCAACAACGTACAAATATCCCATGCACACTAACAGGCTTCAGCTAAGCTGCCACAACCTTCTATTCAATACATCTTTCACAAATCTAAATATTTATGATGATACAAAATAAACTAATTACAAGTTATAGCAATACATAACTTATTTACACTATTAAAATTACTTATATAAATTATCACAACCGCTTAATTAATACGGCAATAATGTAAATATGGATGCATCGCGTTCGACTGGATTAATTTGTCAATTCAACGCCAACTTAAAATGAAAGAAAATTGGACAATTAATTTCTGGGTTCTATAAGTGCGTTCAGCGGGCATGAGCGATCGCGGACATGTGTGATTGCAATAGTGCAGGGCGGGCATAGGTGATCACCCCTTGTTGCTGCTGCGTTTGGGCTGCTTGTATGTGTCTATGGCATAAAAAGTCAAACTCAACAATTAAAAACTCACTTGCTTTTTATCTTTCACTACAATTACTTTTCTTAGCAAACTAATTCTATTCTTGTTTTATTTCTGCCGCAAACTGGGATGCAGGTGACAAATTATTATTATGAATCATGCACTGTACTTCTTTTCTATCTATTACACTTCTCAGTACAATAAATAGAAAAAACATTTTTTATTCATCTCAATTGCTGATAGCATTATTGTGACCGATTGATTTAAAATACACAAATATAAAAGGCGGCAACAAGGGGTGATCACCTGTGGTCACCCTACTGACCCTACACCATCTGCGGTCGTACATATCCGCGATCGCTCATGCCCCCTGAGCACGTCCATTATTGCCGCAATTTGCTGTATTAATTTGACAGAAACCGAATAGACAAGAATCTAGCAGTTTCACCATAAACAAATATACTTTTGAAACATGAAAATACTTTTTAGTTCATTGCCTAATTAATTCAGTCTTTGTAGTTTTTGTAGATTCGTAAAGATGAAAATGAAAAGTAAAATCATCGTTTCATTTATTTTTACAGTTTCAATAAAAAGTGAAATAATTACAAAAAGGAATTAATGCTTCCTAATTTTTATATATCAATTAGAAAAAGCTTTCACCGTTGTGAAGAATTTTAAGAATATATAACCAATTTCATTGTATACAGACTTTTTAAAATAAAAATATGAAATTACTTGATGCTTAAGGGTAAAGTGGTTTCTTAGTTAGGACAAGTTATGTGCTTCCTCAACCGTGGTAGCTATTTTGTAAAGAAGGTGTGAGATGTAAATGCAGTCTGGCAGTGTAACGTAGAACGTAGTTAAGTAGTCGTTGGTGTGGTGTGATGCCTAAATAGAGAAGTTGAGATTATTTAAGAATAAAACTAATTAAAGTAATGTATATTAGCTGGGCTAGTGGTAAGTGGTAGTTTGGTTTGTGAAAGGAATCCGTGACAAAGAGAGATGGAATGGAATGAGTATGAAAATGCAATAAGCGCCTGTGTGTATGGTTGGAGGAAAGGGAGTTATTGTGAGTTGTTCAATTGCATTTTGTTCTCTTGTGTTCATAATAATGATTAAGGTAACATTGGTGTACTTATGATAAGAATGAAAGAGTGAGAGAAAGGAGTGAGAGAATGAGACGGAGTGAGTGGAGGATGGGGAAAGACGCAAGCGCTGATTTCCTACTCAAAGCAAAATAATATATGTATTTAGCAGAAAGACGGCTCCGATATTGTAACAGTTAGGCTAACACGTTCAGAGAGAGAGAACTAAGCAGACCTTCCGACCAGAATTGAAAATCTCTGGTTTCCCTTCCTTCACTCGCTCCGTTAGTTGACTCCAGTTGAGAAGGATAGCAGTCGGTGAGTAGGAAGCTCTAGCAGTTGAATTCAGTTGACTCTGTTGCCCGCTCCACTCCTCGCTACATCGTTCCTCTACTAAATAGCAGTAGCCATAAAGCCGAGGAAGTCGAACAGAGAGAGAGAGAGAGAACTGAAGCAGAGTGCCCGGTGAGTGTCACTACTACCCGAATCCCCGAATTCTTCACTTACTTACCTAACAACTAAATAAACAAGGCAGGGAAAGCACTCGCTACACTTCCCAGTGTTTAAATTCATTCTTTCTTCCCCAGACGACATCCTACACTACTTATTAGTTGTAATCACTGGAAAAACAGGATTGTGCGTCGTGAACCTAACAACACTTTTATATAGCACTCATTCTCCCATAAAAACTCTAATACGACGGATCAACTCCACTTTACAGGATTTCCGTTCGCATCACCTACTTAGCAATATCTACGACGTTCTTTTACACTCAATACAAACCCAACCTGTGCGTTTCTCAACCCCCACTTGCTCTCTCCTACCACCAACTTCTTTCTCACATCATTTCCATTCTGTATTAGAGACTTCAGGATTTAGCAAGGATTTTACACAAAGCAAATACTAATCCTCCTCAACAACTCAACAAGACAACCAATCAAGGTAAGATCAATTCATTTTTTAAGTGTACTTTGTCATTTTACTTACAAATCCTTTATCAAAATTCCAAAACACAAACAAATGTAATATTCATTCATATTTCTTAAGGGGTAGTTTTCTTTTCATTTCCTAGTTTTTATTTAGCGTTTTAAAAAATGGGGAAATATGGAACTTGCAACAAGCTATATGCAAACAAAAGCTTGTAGCTTACCTAAGAAATCTATTCAATGCCTATATCATCTACACAAGTATATTATAAAGAAAACTGTATCACAAATCTGACTATTTGACGTTGCTTTAAATCTTTCTCCTCGCAATTTTCATTCAAGCACCCTTGTTGGATATCCTTGGCTCCTTTCTTGGCTTTTGCCTGTAGAGCTAATATATAACGATAAGTGTATCATATCTTGTTCACCTATTCCAATTCCAAGAAAAATATGTCCAATCTCACTCTGTGCTATAGCATCATGGAAAAGATTCTGACTTGATTTCTTTCCCTTTCGCTTCATGAAAAACTGGAAGTGGCACAATCGGAGCAAACAGAACGGTTGAACGCAGCAAGTAGGGGCTAACTAAGACATTTCTTACATTGTTATATTTAGAGCCCCTCAATGCAATAGCCATAGATAAACAGCAGTGCCATAAATATATTGCTAATTGCCCAGTTCTCTTTTGAACTGCTAAAACCTATTTATGTAATTGGCATATAGACTTTCATACATTTATTGGCAATATCCGTTAGTACATTGTTAACCGTTTATATATAGTGGCTGTTTTAAATGGGACGCTATTGCTTTTCTTTGTTCCTTAGTTTAGTAAGTATATAATGAAAGAGTTAATAAGTAACACATTTGGAATTATTTTCTGAATGGAAAGAATTAAGGAAGGGATGTATGCAATTGGGATTCATTGTTATTTTTTCTGTTCTTTATTTTCTACTTAGTTATTTTGCAATGCTTTCGAGAAGTGAGGTTAAAAGAGTGAAATGAACTCAAATTTCAATGTAATTTGGTATAAAAGGTGGAAATAATAGGAGAATAGCACGAGGCTGCAACTAATGAACTAAATAAATGAATATAAACTTTGCATAGTGTACCTAGGCTAATCTTTTACTCGATGTAAAATGCATCTTGAGAATATAAGAGATTGTAAGATTTAAATATGGGGAATTCAATTACTCCATTGCATTGCGATTGACTGACAATGAAAAGTTGTTTCTAAAGAAAATAAATGTAAGATTAATGCATATCTAAATAAGAAACAAAAGGGCTCCATTATGCTATGAGATTTTGTGTGGAGGAGAGATGGTGGGAGACACTCGGCTAAATGCTATGCAAATCCTTGTAGGGAGCAAAAAGGGAGCAAATAGCTATAGTCTGTAAGTGAAAGTGAGTTGAAAGGGAGGGAGCTGGTGAGATTTACTAACGAAGCCTCCGTTAGGTAGGACAAGAGAGAATAATGGTACAACATGGCACATGATATAATTTTGGTTTGAGGGTAATTGCAGTTGGAGTCGCTAGTGCAAATAGCTGGCTAAGGTTCTGTATTAGTTTAGCCATCTATAATATTTGCCTACTTACCTTTTGTTATCCGTTGCATACCAATAGAAAGGGAGCTGCTACGAA
This sequence comes from Tomocerus minor, assembly GCA_009936455.2. Taxonomy (NCBI): domain Eukaryota; kingdom Metazoa; phylum Arthropoda; class Collembola; order Entomobryomorpha; family Tomoceridae; genus Tomocerus; species Tomocerus minor. The sequence continues at coordinate 797,118 of JAAAYG020000009.1, forward strand.
ATGGGAATAATGATGTGAGTTGTTTGTGGTGCAGTTGGGTTGAGCTTGGTGCTTATTGTGTCTAAGTTTAAGCTGGTAGTTTGGTTTCGTGGATAATGTACATTAATTAGCTTTGACCATTAGGAGAAATCAAATTGAGCTTGGTATTCATATAATTCGATAGTTCGTTAGTTAGTTTGATGGAGGAAGTTGTGCTGGGCTGGGTGGAGGTAGAAGCGAGCTGAGGCAACAGAAGGACTAATTAATAATAATAGGAACAGGAACAAGGATGAGAGTTGGTGGCTATAGGAGGAAGCCCTATTACCGTCTTTGGATTTCATCAGAAGGAAATAGGAAGGCAGTAGAGCAGAAGAGAGCTTAGCGAAACTCTTGACTCGAATGGAACACACAACCCTTTCAGGAGAAAGTAAAGGAGAGAAAGGCGAGTGAACGGATGTGAGTGAATCAGTGAACAGGCACAAGGGGCTTTCCCTTCTTCCCTTCCCTACTCCACCATCTATCTCTCTCTCTCTCTCCTACTCTACTTATCACCGTGTAAACCCAACTAAATTAGTCTGCTAAGCCAACTGTGCATGTACTACATACCATACTTACGATTAGTATGCAATTATGTACATAAGCAGAATAAAGAGCTCGCCACACTAATAAGCCCCGCTACCTCGGCCCAACTCCACCAAAATACACGAAAAATTAGCAGACGAGTAAATACACACCTAAAATGACGAGACTTGAGACACAGAGCGGATATTATCAAGTGGAATTAGCGAAAGCACAACCAGAATATCTCATTATTACAGGAATAGAACCCAAATTATTTACGACCTCCTAACTTTACATCTTATATCCCTCTTATGTAATTACTAATTAAGTACATAATTAATTACTATAAGAAAAAAGTTAGGCTACCAACGAACTGTAAACAATAAAATACATTCATATACTGTACCTAATCAAAATATGGCAGTGTGTAAATAATTCAAAAGCTTTCTTACAATAAAATCTACAGTAGAAAACTGTAAATTATTCTTTGTTAGTGTAACCCTAGAATAATTTATTGAGAACATGTAGGAATTAGGGATATTCTACTGGCAAAGATTAGAAACGACAAATACTGAGATATTTATAGTTAAGTATATGTATTAGAAGAGGGACTATAGGGATAGACATAGTTAGGGAATGCAAAGTTGAGTATACATTCGCTTAGTAGATTCATTATGGGAGGTTTGTGTAGATAATGGAAGGATTTGTAAGTTGTCTTATAGGAATAAGGAGTAAATCTGTGTATAAATAATAGAATGGATGCTATAAGGTCACTTAACGTGAAGTAATCCAACGCAACTTTTGGCTTTGTCATGTAATCCAAACAGAATTGGAAAGGCTCGGCTCTATAATAGCTAATCAAGGTTTGATAGAAAATGCTGGATGGTGAGGCTGGATTTGTTTGTATGAAGAGCGAGAGCGAGAGAGTTGGTGGACATGAGGCGTATCGTCGACGGAGGGAAGTTAAGCCATCGGGAATAGAGGAAGGGAAAATAAAAGATCAACTACTTATGTATTACAAAGTAAATGTAATATTTATAGGTGCGTATCTTATTAGCCGCTATTTATGTCTGGGTCGTTTGTGTAAGTCGGGATGGAAAGGGCAAGGCAATGTTGATTGTGGGAGAGAGACATTGGAGTGTGGTCTGGAGGAGTCGTGGAGGCAGGCGAAGAAGGGGACAGAGACAGTCGGGAGAAGAAGAAAATGAAGTGGGAGAGAGAGAGAGAGAGAAGAGGCAGCTAGGCGGGTAGGGCCGGGAGAGAGAGAGCAAATGCTCTCAAATCCAATCTCATAATGGATTCTCCTGGCGTCTAACACTGATTGCATGTCATTAGTTGCCGATTCTCTTTTCCTTCTCCTGATTATTTTACTACACCCCGGCCTCTCCTTAAAAATATACCTTGGCGTACATAGATTAAGCCTTGTAGTCCTTGTGTGCAACTAACTCTAAGTACACACACATACATATATAAGGCTTTAAGTGAGTCTGGATGGAGAGGAGCCCTTTAGTGGCTGGAATTCGACTTGAGCTCATTCAGAGCCTCGCTTACGTAAATCGTCTCATCTCATCTGCTGTGACTCTCTCCCGATCTACGTCTCCTATCCCGCACATCTTCATCTTATTAATATAGGATAGAGGATGTCAAATGCGACAGTGGCGAATGCCCGGATTGCCTATAGCCATCTCTTGCTTTCTCTCTCTCTCTCTCTTCTATGCATCTATGTTGAATGTATGAAGAAGTGATGTGACGGAGGAGTGAGTGACTTAGTTAGTTAGTTAGTTAGTGGCTTGGCTTCCTACAGACAATCACCTATATCCCCTATTCACAACAAATAGTTGATTGAGTTCCTCTTCACTCACTTAGCCACTCTCTGACTATCGCATCTCGTATCTGTGGCGCGGATCTGGTCGACGAGGCCTTTATTCGCCTTAGAACAACCATCGGCCTAATCACATGAACATCCCTCGCCATCTCCTACCACAGCCAGGCCAAGGCAAGGCGAGACGCAATTCCCGCTAACCGTTATGTGATATATCCAAGTGGGCTATTTGTGTCGGTCTATTCGGAGAGGAGGGATAGCCCACCCAAATTTTACACCAGATCCTCACCTCTAATGAGCATCCCGGATCCCATCTTCATTGCCTTACCAACTCTCAATAAACATGCCGGCTAATGATTCCGCCGTACCCGTATTTCATTATGACACTACAGTAGTTTAGTCAGAATTCCCTTTCTCTCTTTCTTTCTTCTCCGACTGCACAACTTTCTCTAATCCCTTCCTTCTGCCTTCTACTTTCCTAAGAAAGCTGTCCGACTCGTTTCGCCTCGATTAGCGTGCCGTAGCCTCCCTGGTCCACCACCGTAATCGCCTCCTTCCTTTTACACTCCCTCCTCTTCTTTCCCTCATATATCTCTCTGAGGATATAGCATACCTTTATTTACTATGATAACTAACTTTCCCAACCACGGATATTATAAGCCTTACTTAATTAGCTATATTCTCTGGAAATTTCTGTCCTCACTTAATGAAGACGTGAATCTGGAGCACTAGATATACAGACACTAATATTTCTCTATCCTTACTTTCTCCATTTAGACTGTTATACAAACGTATATATAGGTAGTACCTAAGTATAAAAGAATTGCTTAACTACCGCTTTCTCTCTGAATAAGATAAGATTTGATGTGAAATGTATGAGAGTGGAAGGAGAGGATTCTCCTTAATTTTAACTACTGCCTGTAGTTAAATTCATAATTTATACGATAGACTCAGATTTACATTAGCATTTAACCGCTGCCAAACACTTATGCATTACACTTCCTACTCTGTCAATTCGGATTTGAGAATGTAAATGTTTCCGTGGAGGTGGAGGATGCTGAAGATATTTTTGGAGTGGGAGGGCTCTATAGACTTCTTCGTTGCTAATCATTAGTAGCTTCTCTAAGGCTTAGAGACGTACCTATGAGCAATAAAGTAATTTTGTGCGGCTGAGTTGCTGGGTCGGAGCCTTTAACTTCAGATGATTTTATTAGTGAAGAAAGGACGTACGTGTGGTATAGAAATGGAGGGAGCTATTTATTATAACATCGAGGCTTACAAACTCTGTGAGATTATAGATGAAATCACTCTTCAGTCTTTCCATTCAATCATTTGAGTAAGGGTTCTCTCATTATTAGAATCCACTACTTTTGCTATGCATTCAGCCATTGCTACTTCACAGGTACGTAGGAGCTATACAGCCTTCACCTTATATATCCTTATTAACTGTCTAATTATACTTTGAAGGATGTAACATTAGCCTAACTGCCATAGGATATCAGAGATATAAGGATAGAAAGAGTCGCGGGGCTAAGCATGGGCGCAGCTCGGGTTTTATGACTGAAATAAATGAAGTGGAAGCGGAGTGAAGTGAGCAGTGAGTGACTGTTGTTGTGTGTGAGGAGGGAAAGTGATAGAGAAAGCAATACAGAGAGAAAGAGAGAGAGAGAGAGTGAAAAGTATATGCAGGGAATGGGCAGGCTGGTTCACTCTCTCACTCCTCTCATCTCAATATTAATTAGTTCCCTAGTCCTATTATTCTCGGCTCAGGCAGACTTACAAATTGGCATTTTCATTACATTAAATCCCCTTTTCGAACACATAGAAAGCTAATCAGTGGGATTGATTGGATTTGGCAGCAAGTTAATAGAGTGTCCTCCCATTGCCTAGCATTGCCTTCAGCGATAAGAGTCAACTTCATCGCTCTCTTTCTCTCTCTCGCTCGCTCCTCCATCCTCAACTTGACTGAGACTCACTCGCCCTCCTCGCTACTCTTCACCCAACATCCGAATGTATCACTCTAAAACGCCAACGATGTATCACACACACAACAGCACTCTATTTAACTAAAAACTCCGCTCTCTTGCCCATGAAACTGTAGTTAATGCAAATTGCTTCAACGTGATTATTGACCAACACTCAGCCGCAGCATGAGATTCTACTACTCTGCATACACTCTCGCACGCCTACCCCCGACTACTAATTTCAAACACACGCTCACATCTATGTACTTCATACAGTGTACAATACAATGAACATCAGCTATGCATCTATCTATCTATCTACCTTTACCGACAGTGTAACAGCTCTAAACGCAACATTCTTAATACACTCAGATTAAAACACCCTTATTTATTATCTATTATATGACAGGGACAGAAAATCCCATGGAAAGTTATTTGTATCACATCCTTTTCACTGTAGATAAATACACAACCTCAGCTGTCGCTTCTAGTTATGCTAACAATGACAATTATGGAAATTAGATGCGATTACCTATGGTCATTCTAAAAGCATATATTAAAGTCTTTGAAAGTTTCAACTTTAAACTTCTTGTTTGTAGTGTGAAATGACCCTTTATGATTTTCTATTAAAGTGTGTTACGATACTCTGCGAATACAAGAATACCGGCTGCCAAGTTTAGAGAAAAGTTTAGTGGTAACAGAGAGAATGACTGGAAAAATACTTACATCTAATCAATTTACACTATTATTTATAATATATTTAATAGTGTAGCTATCTGGAAATATGTCCATAATACGCTAACGGGCTTTCGAATTAAGTATATAATCATTTTCGGTGGTATCATTAGGGTTTTGTGTAGTCACGTTGCAATAGATATTTTGCACAACTGAGTGGCAGATTTTCTAAAGGGGCATATTAAGATGCCCTATCGATTTGACATTAGTTTGCTTATTTCTGTCAGAATTTATGTAATTTATTGGATTTGCCTATCAAAAGAAATTCTTAACGGATAAAATTAAATAAAATCTACCAATCTCATGAAATGTTGTCATTTGACATTTTCAAAAGAATTATACGCTACGATGGACGCCTTACCCAGCGGTTTTGTCTACCAAAAACAAATTTTGGGTGACGGATATGCATTTAATCTGGATTTACAAACAAAATGGAAGTATATAGAGAGGCAGCATCAGAGTATGATTGGAGAGGCAATAGAGATATCCACGAGGAATTTGTGGCAGTTGTCACTAGGATTATTCTACGGGGCTATTATTTGTACTTTGTAGTTTTGTTGATTGAACTGGATGAATAGGAAAAGGCGTAATGTGCAAAGATATAATTCAGATATCATATGATGAGGACTAAGCCAAATAGACAATATTATAATAATGGGATCGTTAGTAGTTGTCATTTGTCAAGAGAGTCGGTAAGTAGTATGTTTGGTCTCGGGTAGGTAGTTTGCTAGTAGAGTGCTGGTGCAGTGCCGAAAAGAGTGGAGAGAGACTGTTCGACATAATACATACAAGAGGCTTTGGATTTAGGAGTGCAAGTAGTTAGCAGAGAGCCCTGTGCATGGGACGAGAAGCTATAATGCTGAGAGTTGTGTTTTCGATGGGAAAGTAGTGCAGTGGCTTGAGTAGGAATCTCAGTTTTATTTGTCTGTGCTGTCTCGTGCTATATCTTCATTGTAGTGAGTGGCACACATGGACGTATCTCCGACGAACTCACTGGTCGCCTGCCTGCGATATTAGGGAAATTATAGGTGACTTCTTCTGCTCTGGTTTCTGCTCTGTCAGCTTTGATGTGATGTGATGCTGGGAATGGAGAGACTTCCCACACAAGAGAAGAGCTTCGTTTCGTATTATTATTGGATATCCGAGCCGATCTAGTCTCTCTTATTCTAGCAACGAAGCACAATTTTAATGATGGTCGTTGATATGGATATTTTAATGATTGTCAATTTGCCGTTCGCCCCTGGCCTTTCTCAGACCTTTATTTACAAAGTACATTGAAAGTGGACACAGCATCTCGTTACTTCAATCCTTTGCACGCAGTAACGACTGTTAGTCAAGCTCAAGAATCGACGCATCTGTATATTTACAACTTACGGACCAGGAGCACACAAGGGAACTTACAAATACGATGCCAGCCACCATTTATCCTTTTTAACCGCAGGCAATGAGATGCATACGAAAATATAGATTTCATATCTCGAAAATAGATCTATGAGCTTTGAAAAATTTATTACATATACAGTCCCATTTCTTTAGTATCTAGTGAGTATAATAATATATTAATATCCTATATCCCAATTTAAGGGAATATAAATCTTGTTTGTGATATTTTATCGTATTTGTGAATTATTAAAAAGCTCTTTTATATAGAAATATTTAGGGACATTAAAATCAAATTTTAAGTATGTATTTTTAATTGTAATCTATTCACAATGTTGACGATAACTTAAAGTCAAATGTAAAGTATAATTATTTAAAGTTTATGCTAGTAGAAAAGAAATTCTATTTCAAAAAAGGAATTGATAATCTACGCAACATATGAACAGCCCTGTCAGTGCTAGTAAATATTTTATGTAAATCCAATTATAGGAACATGATGTTTTCCAAATTATATACGCAGTACTTATGCAAAATGTATAATTCTTTACAGAACAGATATTTAAGATACATTAGTTCCAGCAAATTGACATATTCCTATGTAGTTTCAATTTCAATTGCATTAAAGTCTATCTCAACATTTCATAACATCATAAGCAAATTAGGTTGTCGATTGGCAGAGAAATAAATTTTACAGAACTGTCCTGTTTTTCAACTTGGCCAAATTCTATGACTTAGGCCAATTAGCATAGCGTTTCATAACGTCATTAGAGCTTATGCAAAGTTTTGTTTTTAACAAAGGAATTATTGTAGTAAAATAAAAGGCTCTAATGTTGTTCCGCGTTAAATATCCTTCCTGGTTAGGTAAAATGGAAAAGAAACATACCAATCTTTTCTTCAAAAATTATAATACTTATATTGAAATCCATTGTTAATTAATAATTGTTCTTTAATTAAACCATGACCACGGATTAAATAATCATCCATAGGCAAAATAACAAAACCATTGCACAACAATGCAAAACATTGCTGCATTTCCTCGTGATATAGATACTATAAACAAAGCAATTATTTTTCTTAGCGAAAAGAACTTTATTAATGAAACCTTAAAATTTTTAACTTTGCAATAATGACACAAGTATAACACATAATGAATAAAATAGACTAAAAATACAAATTATGAAGCTCACAATCTACAGAAAAATTAATTAATAACTAGGCATTATATTACAATTTTTAGTTTGCAATTATCGAGACAAATGTAATTGTAATAAAATAAAACTATCTACTTCGTGAAAGATTCAGGATTAATATTTCCATAGTGGTAAACACAATAATTCTCGTACTTGATTACTGATTTTTAAGTAAAAACAACATAATATTACAACATGTTTTAATTCTTGTACTTCATACGCGTGCTATCATGCTACATTGTGTCACTGTATAGGAATAGTTATGTAACGAATATGCCAGTACATGGAGGCCCAATGAAGTATGAAATATCAAGAAACCTTTGCATCTTGAATTTCAAATTGTTAGAACGAGGAAATAAATACTAATAGCTTTTACTAGAATAATTGTTCGTCGTTACACAACAATTGCTTCAATTGCCTTAATTGTCGTACAGCAACACTTTTATACTGCTTACTTTCGGTATAAGATGTTATACAATAAAATTACAAGTCAAGAAATATGACACTGATTTGTTCTATTTTGTGGAAATGTTGTAATAGATAATAACAACATTGACATAAGGACAGTAATACAGCATTACAGACACGGCTACTTGAGACAGTATAACTTGCCACAAGAATTTTAACATTTTCTCATAAGTCGTTATTTTTTATTTTACTTATGTATGATTATAAGACGAAAGAAAATATTAGAGCAAGTACCTACGTTGAATGCGGCAACGAACTGGTAACTGATAGGGACAAGTTTTCCATGCTCTTCGGGGCGTTTTTCCTCTATTAAGTTTAATGAGGACACATTGTCATCATATAGTTGTCGCAAAAAAAGAAGCAAGCTAACAGCTGAACTCTAACTGGAATATTTTGTGTTGATTTCATGTGTGTGTCAACACGTTTGTATAGAAACCCCTAATAAAGCTTATTATTATTATTAATTCCACGAACAACAAGTAATTCTGCCCCACTCTGATGATGCAAATTTTCTTTACCATTAAAATTCCTACAACTTCCTTATCCTAGAAAATATTGCTTGGGTATAAATTGCTCGCTGAATTATGACTTCGAGGCAATTATTATCCAATTTGCTATTTTTCCGCCATAAAAGGAACATAGAATACAAAAGGTGCGTTGCCAGGCCACGAATTAATTCATTGGAAATACAGGATATCTGTTTCAAACGAACATTAATATTATAATTGAAATGTCAACAAGTTCAGATTGAATGGTAAACGATGATGCTATAATATTACCCAAGGTCAAAAAACGTGTATGCAATTTAAAGTAACCAGTAAGAGTTGCAGAAATTATATATCTAGGCCCGATAATTATCGTACACAAAATAATTTGCTCTCACTATCTCTTTCTTACTATTTTCCTAGTTGGATATACTAAATAAACAATACATAAACTCATATTCTCAATGAAACAGTAACTAATATGTAAATTTTAAGCAGTCACAGTTGGCTAAAACGGCGTTATTTTAGCCGTCAATCAATAGCATATTTCCGCATTCATTTAAATTGCTCTAAAATTGCAATACACTTAACGTAAAATTTACTGACTACTAACATAAAAATTATACTATGCTAATAATTGCATATTCTAAAATTTATGCAATTATTCAAAAAAGTGCTGATATGTACTCACCTGTTGGTACGTTATGCTTTACGTCATACTTCATTTAAAAGACAATGACAATGATTTCTTGAACCCCAATGTGACATTGAAATATTAATTTTGTTATTTAAATGATATAAATATTTTGAACTAGTCTAGTATGAGTAGCAATTTCCTTATTTACATACAATAAACATAGCTGAGGCCTGATAATAAAGTCACAGAGTAAAAATGCTTTCATTTGTATCAATTCAGGTTTCTACATAAAGAATATCCTCAATGAACATACATGGAACTTGTAGAGAGTGCTTGAGAAAGTAGATTCTAAATAGTGGTACCTATAATATAGTGTAAGACGATTCGCAATCAGAAAGAGTGCGAGGGTAGGACGTAGTATTAATGCTGCAGCATTTGGAGTTTTAGAGCAATGTTACTCGATTTCCTATTTGAAAATGTGGCACATGACATTGCATAGAGTGATTCATTAAATCAAGGGAATTCTCTGTGCTGAATATAAATGTAGTAGAGAGATGAAAAAAGGAAAGTCAAGTTGATTCTGTTGAAGGAGGAGGCTGACTGTGAGAGCTTTCAGCATTCAAGTTCGTATTATTAGCTAAATCAGTCGAAACAGAAATTAAATCAACGGGAATTTACCGACAAGTCAGTGGGTGGTTAGATTTTGTAAATTGGAGGAAAGAAAGGAATTTGATACGAGTACACTGAGGAGTTAATAGCATCTCGTATCATCAATCTATGTGTGTTCAAGTGATTTGCATTCGTTTCTTATGGACTGAAGGGGCTTGGGATTATTATAAGGGCAAAGTTTAGTGCTTTCTATCTGCCTGGTGAGAAATTATGATTTTGCTTAGGTGGCAACATCCATAATACTCTTCTTTCGCATTACTTATAATATGAGCATAAATGCAAGTATTCTTCCGTTTACAAGTTGCCATTGAGGGATGTAAGGGATATAGTTAGTATGAATGTTGTCAGTATAATATTTGTGAATATGGGTGGTTGTGGGTGTGGATGGAAGATGTAGGTGGCAATCTGATGTAATGTACTTATGACTTGTTTTGGTTTAGAGCGTGTGAACTGGAAGGAGAAGAGATGTACTCGGATCTGACTTCATCTGCAAACACAGCTATGATGGGAAAGAGTGAGTAAAGATGCTGACTATTCTTTTCTGCCCTATTTCTTTGAGTTTCTTGACTTGACTGGATTTAGTCGACTCTGTTATGCAAAATACCTAGCTATGCATAGTGCTTAGTTAGTTGTTAGCAGCCTGGACGTAGTACAGGGCCGCTATAGATGATATGTCTCGCACACAGACACTCATCCTTCTATCTTTTGACTGAGTAGTGTAGGATAAATGGAGTGGTAGTCTCACTTCCTACTACATGCAGCCTACCAACCAACCAACCTCCAACCTCCTCTTCTATTCTACGCATATAAATACCTATGAATGTATTTGTATTTGGCACGGAAGAGTCGTGGAGAGGAAGAAGAGATTTTTCTTGTCAGAGTGGAGTGATGAGACGAAGGCAGATTTGAAAAACTAATGTTTAAATGGGAAAAGTTGGGTTGAAAGTGATTGTCGTTTTAAAAGTGAGGGGATGAGGTATCAGACTGGGAAAGCTGCTGAATTTGTCCGAAATAAAATTGGTAGGAGGGATTGTCTGCGGGTCATTTCGATGAAAAACCGATTCCGGTTTTATCAGAGAAAGAGAGAGAGAGAGAGAGAAAGTGTAACAAGTTTGGGAAAATCCAGGCGCTGACTCCAGCGTGTGCAAATCTATGTGTCACGTCGACTCAATTATGATTTTATCGCGGACGAAATAGATGGGCAACTTTCTTTTCTTTCCCTCCTCTGAACAGCTCAAGTCGTAGCAACCTTTTTCTATTTCTCTGCCTGGCATTGCAAGAGGCGCAAGAGAAAGTCTGAAAAGTACCTGCTCCATCGCTTCCTCCTTTCTATGTCTCTGCCTGTGTACTACACAGCCACTATTGCCTTTCATTGCCCTACGTACATTTCCTATTGTGCACTGGCTCCTGCTATGTTCTTGGCCCAGACATACATTCCTAAGTAGAATGCCCGTCCGCGTAAATGTCGACAGTTTATGTTGCACTGCTCTCGTATGTACGTACGTAGCATAGACGAAGACATAAATGGTGGGAAGAGGGAGCCTAGCCGGGAGAAGCGACAAAAATCAACAATTTTTAACGCTATTCAACGCCTAACTCAGATCTTGCTCGCAATACCTTTCTCTACCTCTTTGCAGATTACAATCTCTATTGTACACAAAATGCCATTTTTGTGAAACCTTCAAAAAAGGCACCCCAAATTCCAATTTCATTCTCAAATCGATTATGCGTACCCATAGTGAGATTGGCCATTTTCCTCCCTATAATTTTTTTTCTCATACAACGAACTGCCCACAAATCTGCTCTTCAATGACCGTCTTTTCTCCCGCTTTTCACTTCCATTGCATTGCATCTCACTGAATAACATCCTCTTTCTCCCAGTTCCCATTCCCGCTCCTCTACCGTCTGCCCTGGCTTACACGCTCTGAATTTCTTCAATGATTCACTCCTATAGCACCAGCCTCCCTCTCAGACGACGTCCTTTGCCCACCGAGCCACTCCGCACTACAATATGTACATCAGGGCATAACACTCCCATTCCCAATCCAATATCAGCACTAAACTACTTACATTACACTTCACCACATCACAATATAAATACACGACAACACACCAAAATAAACATAACTACCTACCTACCCTAGAAGCAAGACACAGCCCAACCATCTCTATAAATATTGATAGAACCACTTTATATATTCTACACATATTATTCTCCCATCTCCATTGCATCAAGACCCTATTCACCACAATTACCATGCCTTTTTATGGCACTGTCTCCTTTCTTCACTTTTTATGCACACTGCATTCCATAGCCCTCTTAAATAAGCATTGATTGAACTCCCATCCAAACACAACCGAAAATACGTAGCTTTCTACTTATACCACATTCACGCAGCATTCACTACTGCTAATCAAAATACATATCAATCAATTCCCATGCATTTTGGGGGTTTTCATGAAAATCTTATCCCAAAAAGTTGAAAATATTATCCCCAAAAGTTAAAAATCTTTCTAAGAACTTCACAAAAAAATCATTTCAAAATGATATTTATTTAGTAGCTAGCACACGACAACTAAAGAGCCAAAGCAGAATTTCATCCGATTCTTAAAACTCTACGAATTCATAATAGATGGTCTGCATTATTTTTTTAATGTAGAATTCAACAAATTCTGTCTTTCTCCTTAAACTCAAGTCGATTTAAATGTATTTTTCACAGTTTTATGCTATGCTGCCTGGTATTCGTGTAGCTACAAATAGTCTGGAAATTGTATGACTTGAGAAAGGGTCTTTATGCAATTTTATAGTATTTTCTCGCATAAGTCATGTCGTAGACAAGATAAGCTTTCTTTTTAGGTCCACCTTTAATAAAGATTGGGCTAAAAGGATTCTTTATCTTTGAAGGGAAGGAATTGACACCCTTCTTTCACAATTTTAATACTCTTCCCAACAGCCATTGATATTCCTTTTCAGAGTGGACAGGAAGAGTAATAATAGAGACTGATGTAGTAGCATCTATAGCTGTAAGTGCAGTAGATCTCCGAACATCTACTTACATGCATACCAAGTGAATCATGTCAACGGTTATTGTGAGTAAGTGACAGTGTCCTCAGTCCCCATTGCACTGTCCACCCAGAATGCTCATCAGTCGTCAAGTCCGTCCCTCCCTGCTTTTTACACTTTTTTATTTACTGTTGCATTACTTCCGTCTGTCTTCTCTGCAGCTAAGCTGTCAACTTAAAAAGAAATTCAGTCCATTTGTACGTATTCATTTTGGCGAGTCTGACCACGCCGCGCTGAGTGATGTTTCTTTACTTGCCACCTACCCAATTTTATTTTCCCACAATAAGAATCCCTTTGACATGTTCGTGTTTTACCACAGGTTCTGTGAGAATTATGAATTTGAAATCTGAGAGCCAGAATCCCACCGAGATTCCGAAAGAATGTGCTGGCTGTGGAAAAAAGATTACTGACAGGTTAGTTCTACCAAATATTTATCTACTTTTTCAATTATTATACATTGCGTGATTCTATTACATATCCCTGCTTAAATATTATTCATTTAAGCCCATTTGGGTATTATAACAGGTTTATATATATAGCGTTACTTATTTCTATTATTTATTATTATTTAATTGTAGTTTACACATTTTTTCTATAAGCTTAAATTATAAAATATATCCTCCAAAAGAATATTAAAAATATGATTGTGTAGTATGTAGCAGATTATATAAAACATACTGTACATTAGACAGCAAAATATTGAATGAACTATAAATATTGGAGGATGTTATAATATTAGCATAGCGTTTGAACGCTAAGTGATATTTGCAGATAATAGGATATAACAGCCCCACTTAGTCTCGTGACTGTTAGGCACATTGTGCCGTACATGGTAGACTCATTGAATTAACTTCTAGGTATGTGAGAAGTAGGTAGCTGCTTTTAATTAAATTTTGCTAGTCTTAGTAGTCATACATATAATCATATAATAGATGTAATTAAACGGTCACCGTTCTGAAAATGTAGTTAGGGATCTGAAGAATAATTGCGCGTCATTTCAGAGTTCTTCTGTAAGCTACAAAGGAATTATTTGCATTAACACTAGTAGTGCCATAGCGGCCTGGCACGTTTAATTTCATTTCTTCATATCCGTATCTTGCTAATGTGTGTTTGTATTACGTATTCAAGTTACTACATTAGATTGTTATTCTTGAAATCTTGAGTGTTCAATTTAATTATGAGTTATTACGGCCGTGGAGGTTTTAGACCGAATTGTATTTATAGCTCACAGCTCCCCTCACTATATATGAATAATTATTTGCTCAACTACTTGACAGAATATCACAGGGAAGGAAAATTAAAACGTCAGGGGACTTTTTCCTTCGTTTCAGCCACTTGTTACCCTAAAAATCCTGAGTTTTCTACTAAAATTACTCTTTACTTAGAAAATAAAAAAAGACATTGAAAGTTTTATAAACTTTTTACTATCACTATTTAAATTATTTACAAACTTGTTCTAAAATGTGGCATTCGTGAAACGTTGCAGATAAAAAAGCACACAAATCGGGATTTTTCTGATTGTTTTATATTCCTGAGTTAATCTTGCATAGTTCCAATTAGTATGCTAAGACGCAAGAATGAATACCGATCTACTAAAGTTAATACTTACTAGTAAAAGATTCCAAGAAACGCCAACTCAAAGTTAATCGGAACTTAAGTACTTATTATTCTCAGCTAGTGTTTAAGTAATAAATGTACTTATATATTTAATCTTTTGAGATATGATACATTATGTAAGATTCGAAGAGATACTGTTTATAAATATTATAGCGAGGGAAGGAAAACAATGTTGAATTTAGAAGATTGAAGTTTTGTAGGAGTAAGGAAGAGATGTTATATATTGTAAGTGGATGTTTAGTTGGTGGTCATAATATTTATATAATTACAGGGAGCTACTACATGGGTGTAGGGAGTAGAGAAATAAAAGTATTAAGTATAAATAAGACAGGAACTGTGAGTGAGCAAATTAAGAAAGCGGGCTCGGAATTGTCATAAATAACGGAGAACAAGCTACTAATAGAGCAGGAGCGGAGTATTTAGTAATAAGTGAAAGAATATTATAGAGACTTAGATAAATAGACAGCTAGGTGGCTATAAGGAAGTGGCTGCTACTTACGACGCATTTATTACATTTATTGTAGAGCAGAAGTAGAAACCAAAGGCACAGGGGAACTAGAAGTAGGCATATAATATTTATTCGGAGTAGAAACGAGAAAGTAACTTGGCTAGAATCATATCAGACTACAATCAAAGGAAACTGTAATTTATATACAAATGGTGAGCAGGAGCAGGCGAACTGTTCATCACATCCTTAAAGCAAAAGCAGAGAGCGAGCGAGTGAGAGGCTCGAATCGAGCTCCTTTTTTCACTTCACCTTTATTATTTCATCATAGACTCGTCTGAAATATTATACAGTGAAAGTTAGTTGGGCACGTTTGCAGGTAATGTTGTATTTAATGGGAGCTACTAGAATTTTTTCAACTAATGATAAGTAAGCACTATAAAATACTACAGTCACTAACAATTTAGGCTATTAAATGCTTACTCTGTGCAGGGACTTAGTTGCTACAATTCTATAGATAACCCTCAGACGTGGAGAAAGGCAGGGAAAGAGCGTCAACCCTAACAGAGTGCCCTCTGCTATAGTGACTGATTAATGTTTCCTCGTAATTGGCTTTTTCTTCCCTTTTATCAATGATTGATGAATTACCGTAGTGAGCAATTGAGGACGGGTAGTGGAAAGAAACATTATTACACAATGACTACTTTCACCAATGATTATTGTTCGCCAAAGGCATTCGCTTCCTTCGGAGAAAGCCACTGCTCTTTCTTTTCAACTTAGGAAATCTGTGGAGCGAGAGTCTTAGGTTACCCGTGCAGCGAGCAAGATCATTCTGTCTCCACAGTTTTGTTTCCCTCCGTGCAAACAACATGCGGACTACTCCAGATAAAACTCCAAGTCGCCTCTTTTCATTTGCAGATTTCTTCTCAAGGCTCTGGATATGTATTGGCATGAAGACTGTCTCAAGTGCGGCTGCTGCGACTGCCGCTTAGGAGAAGTCGGATCCACGCTCTACACCAAGGCCAATTTGATCCTCTGCAAGAGAGACTACTTGCGATTGTTCGGCAGCACTGGCTACTGTGCTGCTTGTTCAAAAGTTATCCCGGCTTTCGAGATGGTCATGAGAGCGAGGAACAACGTCTACCACTTGGAATGCTTTGCTTGTCAGCAATGTAATCACAGGTGAGAAACTTTAATTAACTTAAGCATTAATTCCGCGGAATTAAATCACCAGGAACAATATTTATTTTACAGCTAGGTTCATAATAATCCCGTTTCTACACTTACATCTTTTATAATGAAAATTATTAGACATTTTTTACTAGGAAATACGACTATGTACTTTTAAGTCATTACAAGAATATAATTGTTGTGCCATAATGGGAGTTATTTATTCATTACTGCAGTGCATATGGATGTATGCATGTACTTACTGCGTTCTTAATAATAGTTACTTAGCTTTAAAATTTATCGTTTGAAGTATTAACGGAAAGTAGAAAGTAGGTGATAGACGCTTTACATGTACGCTAGCATTAGGTTAATAAATAAATGTGAAACAGGCTGGGGGAGGAAAGGTAATTACCCCTGCTACACATATTTACATACTACCTATTTACATACACTCTCATGATTACCTGACATTAATTTTGACTCTCTCAACCAATGCTCTTTAACTCCGTTTATTTCAGTCAAGCATTTTACTCAAAAAATTTACATTTCGTCAAACTCAAAGTGCAAGGATATGTTAAATAACCGGATATACTTTCCAAATCGAGTAATGGAAAACAACATGGAATTTAACAATATTTTAAGTCAATGGCTGTACAGTGCCCTGTAAATTAATACATATAAACTTAGTAGATGTTACTTAGAATTGTAAGTTAGGTACCTACCTAAAGTGTGGGTGGACAAGTAACTGGTTTAGGGCAGTCAAAAATGAGCCCCTTTTTGCAAATGTATATTTATCTACTGAATTTTTTTTGTTTTTTCCCTTTACCGGCAGGGAATTGGTAAGATAAAGGGGGGAGCGAAAATAACATTTCTCACAAAACATTGAACTTCTATTTTTAATCATTCATTTATTTGATTATTAACAAGGAAACAGTTTTTAAAATTAATTTTTTTTCTGCTTTAAAGAAAAAACCCCAAAAAATATGCTTTTGTTCCCTCGACATTTCTTCGTCAGTTTCCAAAGTTGAATATTAAATATTTATGCAGAAAACAAAATAATTTAGTGTCATTATATTTAGTATGTACATTGGACATGGTACACTTATTTCTTTTCATAAACTTGTCTGCTTTTAACCACTATTTTTGCAAAGACAACTAAGCATGTCAAATATATCCGATGAAATATATAGTTAGAACATAGTACGAATACAAAAGAATAGTAATGATACGTATGCACATAAAAATGTAGAATGAAAGGAAAACCACGGCACCCTCGCTCTTCATTGCAGTTGTATTTGTTGAAGAGAGAGAGAGGAAGTGGACATTTGTTAGTGTTGGAGGTAGCCAGTTTTAGTTTTGATGAAGAAAGTCAACCGCTGCAAATGATATTAGTCCAAAGGCCATTAGTTCCTTTCTAATCTGTAGCGATGGGAGCATTTGACTCACGTTTCCACAAAAAAACATATAGCAGGGAAATTAAAATTGAAAATTTGATATTTATCATTTAATGAATCACGTGCGGGTGCTGTTGGCTTCTCTTACGAACCTTTTCGCATGTATGGGATTAAGTCTATATTAATAGTGCCCTGCTCTATGCAGTAGTTGGAGAGTAAAAGTAATAGTCACCATCAAGGCCTTTATATACGTACTAGTGAATATTACATTGGCACGAGCATGAATCTCTTAAATCTTGTGCTTTCCTGCGTTACAATTACAGGGAAAGAGGGTTCCTGCTATGCACACACAATTATAAATATAATGTTGCTCTCACGGCCCTTCTATACAAGAAAAAATGGGATGCAGAATATTTAGGCGCATTGTAAAAGTTTCTATTTCATTTTCCAGTAGCCATTTGGTAAGAGTGATTTCTGCCAAGAAGTCATGTTATTATGTTAGGAATGGTATATACACATGGCGGAACTGAACAAAAGTAGTCAGTAACCCCTGGTAGTTTGCAAGTCCCAATATTTTTGATGCAAACAATTATTTTCTTCATTGCATATATAATTCTTTGGTAAACATATAGCTTATACTTAGTAGGCTATAATTTTATTTGCACTGTTCATTTGATAAACCAAAAATGGCTAGAGGTTTATTGTAATGAGACGTACGTCGGTCAAATAAATGCAGGAGGAAGCACCCTCGTCTCTATTGAATAGGCTGCACTAAATACACAGTACAACACACTACACTATATCTATAGAGAGTGACTTATTTACAGGGATGGCTTCCCTCAGATAATAATGACGTTTGGTTTGGGATCAAGTATATTCCAATTATTAATTCTATTTATTCTATTCTCAAGTCTGTTTATACTCCAATCTGCTTTAATTAATGGATTCACTTGAGTAGCTAATTTTCCAATTTGGCCAACAGTTGGGGTTACTCCTTTGTAATAATACGAGACCTAGGATGAACCATCATTTCCAAAAAAATATCATTAGCCTTATTAATTTCCCAATTACACCCAGTTTCATTTTAAATAAATATGATTCTATGAATTCAAGTTAAAAAAAGAATGAAAATACGTAGCTAGTGAGACTTTTGTACTGAATTTGCTGAGATTACAACTCTGTAACCTCTGTTGTCCGAAATGCTATCTGATTTCTTGGTAAAAAGTGCAAATATTTGTTTAGCTGTTCGTGTTAGAGGTTATTCTGTCAAAGGACAACGTCTCTTTTATAAAAAAAAAAGGTGGAAAGAATTATTTGGTGCATAGAGGGGAATTAAAAGTGGAGTGTGTGCTATAGGCGAGGGTTTTGTTTGCGATATCCGCTCCATAGCCATGTACTATTTATAAATTTATTACATTATACGTAGGTAATTTATCATAGATTTCTGTGTAGGAAATGCAGGGAATAGAATGGTCTTTTGTGGACTCTTTTCTTGGTGCTTAGTTTTTTCTTGGCGATTAGATTTGTCGTGATATGTGCAACAAACAAGCTAATGAAATAAATACACAGAATGAAACAACAGTTTCCTTTTTATAAAATGCGGTTTATCATCAGCTAAATATAGCTGACTGTATAGTAGGAGAGGCTTTTAGCAGAAAATCCTCGGTTTATTTCCATTTGACAAAGAGTCGAATCACTCGTGCACCCATTTAGGACACAATCATTTGTTTATCAATTTTTTATTCTCGGTTTACTCTTCTATAGAGATTTGCGTTAAGAGCCAGACAGGGCTAACTGGAGTTCCTGGCATTCTGGATTCTTGTTCTGATGGAATTATGAGAAAGTGTAACTGTGTTCTGTAACTGTGTTCTGTTGTGAGTGTAGGGCATGGAATAGATCAGTAGTGGTGCTATGCTGTCCTAAGTGAAAGCTAATGCAGAGGAATGATTTCAGAGCCTTATTGCCATCAGATCCTTTCAGTTGACTCACTCAGTCTCTTTTATGCCTAAGAGGAAATGGAAGAAGGGATTTGTGTACAGCATTTATATGTATTATGTATGTGTTTAAAAGGCTGGTCCCCATTAACTACAACTCTGTACGGACTCTTATGTATAAGTTATGCCGTGTTAGTATTTGAGTGCAGCAGGGTAGACAAGAAACCATAGTCGGGTGTGACTTTTCCTTACAAGTCTTTCACCAATCGCTTTCTTGCGTGGTTGACCACCATGTGCCAATTACACATGGCAAGAAATACCTCTTTCACTATTTTCTGTGTAAACATCACATTGAGGCAAGAATAGGAAATAATAGGAAAGAAATAGGAGAGAGGAAAGTGGAGTCAGAGTTAGCTTGGCTACGGCACTGAACTCCAACCAACGACCATTTCTCTGTTATGTCTGTGTCTATGTGTGTATGTGTAGTTGCCAGACATGCCAAGCAATCGTCTGTGGCTATGTGCACCGGGACGGACTTCAGGGCGACTGCTGAACAGGAATTCCCTCCAGTGGACCCAATTTATTCTTACATACACATTTTAAAATTGTGTTTATTCAGATGTGTAATGTAGGCTGAATTGAATGAGTGGCTATAGGAGCTTAGGACTCCCATCCTCCTAGCTCCGAATTTGCATATAGAGACTTATATGAGCCACTGAGACATTTATTTATTGTTAGGGTGTCTTTATAACTATTTTAAAGGAAAAGAGGCCCATAAAAGAAGATGTGCACAGACTCCATGTCCACAATACTCTAATATAATCTCTTTTCCATTCTTTGTATATTAGAGGAAAATAAAATAGCTACCTATATGTGCAGTGCAGAATGTATCTCACGAAACATATTGTATAATCTGCTAGCAAAATAGGCGAAGGGATAGATTGACAAGTAGCCGTCTCACATCACAGCTAACCTTCCATACACTCACAGCTCACACACACACTCTTCCATTTACACTATTATCTTTACGTGAGTGAGCTCCTCTTTCCCTATCTGCACAACTCTGATACGTTCTATGAGGTTAGCTCCCTAATGGTCTCTCTATTTACCCACTCTCTATGTGCAATAAGCTCTCTGTCATATTTATTAGTTTTCATTGGAGCGAACCCCTCGTAATGTTCTAATAGTTAGCCATTAGAGCGTAAGCACCTAAGTGCCTCCTCACTCAAACTATACCCCTCGTATATCTATGTGCACAGAGAACTTGAGTTTTGGACTGCACGGAGATCCATTCGTTATGTCAGCTCCGTCAGCGACACTCAGTTGAGCAACTATCATTCTCAAACGATCTTTATACTCCTCTGATGACTAATTTATTGCTCTGTATTCATTCCGCATACGTTTTCGTTTTCACCGAGACAATCAAACAAACGCCAACTTCCCTCACATCACTCTCCGTCATTCTTACATTCAATGACTGAATTAAGATTACAATTTATACCAGTAGTCCGATAGAAAGCCATTGTCTAATTGTTTCAAAGGTTATTGATTTCCATTCTATCCACACTCATTAAATTATAAAGACGCAGAGAAAATAGTACACCCCTTCTAAAAGGATTATTTAAGGTTTTGACATGCTTTGCAATTTATGGAGCTTTAAAATAAAGTGTAAACTGTAGTAGTAATAACAAGTGAATGGTTTATCTCATTAGTAATAATTATTGCAGCAGTTTATTGTTCAATAAAATAATGTACACATTGTACAAGCCCATTTCTTATCTTTCCTTTTTCCTTTCTATTGCTTATATGGAGGTAATTATTTCTTGAAGCAATTAGAACCATCCATGTTGCTAATGGACCTACTAAATATTAAAACTGAGAACACCAGAGGTCAGAACGCAAAAAAAAATAAGAAAAACATGGGGGTGTAGTTCATGAAAGTGGTGACCGGAGAAAAATAAGTGCAGACAGAGTAAGAAGTTGCTAATAAAAATGTATTTGATTGGTCTCATTGTAGATTCTGTGTTGGCGACCGGTTTTATTTGTGTGACAATCGTATCCTGTGCGAGTACGACTACGAAGAGCGGATGGTATTCGCCAATATGAACACGACAAGCGGAGGAACAAATGGACCCGTTCACGCTCTGAAGCAGCAACGCCAAGGAAATCATTTTGGAGTAAGTTAGTTATTGACCGGATAAATGTGTTATTAGCTCCGTCGGTCGCATGAGATGTGACAGCTCGGCCAAGCCTTGCTACGTAATTTGCAGAGGCCGGATATGGATGGCAATCATACAAAATTAATAGATACACTTGGCATCTACATGTTTGATTCATATTGTAACAAACTTACACTGGAATTTTGTAAAAGGTCTTATACGAAAGAATCTCACTCTTTTTTGATAAAGCCCCAGTTTCAATTTTTACTATTGAAAAAAAAAGAGATCTAATGCATGAAAATAGCAAACATTAAAGTGTTTCCTAAGTACCTCAAGGTATATAAGTTAGTTTTTTAAATGAAAACTCATATTTTTGCAATTAAACTGTTCAAAAATAATTTCTTTGTTTTCAGTACTTGCTTGAGCATATTGATCAAGGGACTTAAACAGAATAAGCTTCATTTGACCATTTTGAATCATAACGCACCCTTTCCTCAACTGTGTAGCTTTTGCGGTGTTTAGAATTTGCATATTTGAATTAATAGGCAGAGGTAGTGCATATCCGGT
>JAAAYG020000009.1:837194-859990 GCA_009936455.2 Tomocerus minor
TATCGTGCACAGGGACGGACGGACGGACGGACGGACAGACAGACAGACACAACAGATGCATACAGCGTGACTACGTCGCTCTGAATAATAAGCCGAAAAATAGATTTTCTCAAAGTGGCACCGCACCGACATCACAATATCTTGGCTTTCTTTCTCTTTAATGTCATTTAATAAAGAGGACATTACACCAAAAAACACTGATGTGAAAGGATCTTTATTTAGTCGTTAGTACTGAAATAAGCTATCAAAATTTAATGCAGTAGTTAAAACTAGTCGTTGAGCAATTGTTAGATAAAGTAACAATAGATAAGGTAGATAATAGATAAGCTTAGATATATATATGGCCTACATCATAACTTATATCTTTTATGATGCTTTGAAGGTAATTTGTAAGTAACCTGTTAGATATTTTTGTGTGGCACTGGTTACATTTAAGGAGTATAGATATATGTATGCATTTTAAACGGGATTTAAGAGTCAATAAATTCGGTTTTATATCAAAAATTGCAACTGGAGATAGTATTAGTAATTTATGTAAATCTGTTGCATAGCTAATTAGGTAACTAACTACCGTGTACACTAAGCAGACATTTGTGTTCATTTATGGCGTGGAGAATGAGATTTGAGTGAGTGGCTTTTATTTGGGAATGTAAATACATTTTGATTTTATTTCCTTAGAGTAGAGATCATGGGCGCTCTGTGGACAAATTCTAATTCTGCAGATAATAAAGTTGAATGTAAATACATTAGAATCGACATGAGCTGAAGTGAAGTGTAAATTGGATTACTACTAGTAGTCAGATCGGTCGGGCGGGACAACGTTTTGAGATGAAAAACATCCGACGAATATTTTACAATAGAATCTACTGTAATACATAATACAGTTTAAGTTACCTCTTGGAAAAACTATCGCGTGTATCTATTGTGCACTCACATAATGCCTCTATACATACAAATAGCTATAATAGCTATAACAGGAGTGTGTGAGAGAGAGAGGAGTGTACATGGCGACGAGACTTTCAATAGATTGAAGACGAGAGCATCAATTTAGTGTGTTGAGCTATTTGAGTTGAGCTTGAGTTTGAGCTCCCACTCTTCCTCCTGCTTCGTCTTCGTCTGGAGCGAGACAAGAGCTAAATCCGAGGAATAGTGTGTTGAAAAATAATGGGAAGGAAAAGATTGTCATTTTATGCTTGATCGAATCGTAAAATCGGTTTCAAATGGGACTTCATGATACTCGGTGGATATTTGGAGCTATTCTGAGATTTCAAGTGCTTTGCCAGTTCTTTCTCAGTCACTACTAAAGTAACTTGCCTTGAATTGCACAGAACACACAAATACCTCCTATGTATCTCTGCTTTAAATGCTTCCACTGTAATTTCATATTGTGGCAATTCAAGTGCACTTGAACGATTCTGAGGTCATCACATGAGCTCCCTTCCATCGCTTCCCTTCAATATCTCTTTCTTTCCCACACACACACACAGACACATCTACTTTCTAGCACCACCATTGACTATTATGCATCCATACAAACGCTATAATGTTATGTATGTATCGCCCTTTTCTATCCTCATTCCCTCAACGTGCGAATTATTCCCCTATTCTCACTTGCATAATACTTCAGTTGGCATAACGTACACCAATAGTTATACCATTTCTATAAATTATTACCTGTGCACAAATAAAGCCACACTATTTGAAAATCATAACTGATACTCAAAATGCATATATTAAATAATTAGCTGCTTTTCAAAATTATTATAAGACAAATTGTGCAGATATGATTCATCATTTTGCCAATTGATATTTAAGGTGTTTCCAACCTTTTATGATAATTGGATTCATATTTAATACGGTTACGGGCTTAAATAATTAAAAATTTATTAAATTACTACAACCAAGCTATCGTCAATTAACTATTGGCATCATCAGGATCACAATTAAAATTGATGATTGAATAGTAGTAGTTGTATTGATGAGAGAGATAAAATAATCATCTTAATAATAAACAACAGAGAATGTAAAACGACTGAGGTCGCTTGGAGAGATTTAACATTGAATTGAGGAATGGAGACCAAATAGGATTAAGAATCATTCCTTCATCTTGGTTCATACTATTTTATTTGCACATATGTAGACTCCTTCTTTTAGTTTTCGTGAAAATGTGTTGGAATCTCTTACAAATTATTTTTATTATTAATTATTTTTTTCAAAAATTGCATGTATGCAATTTAACATTTATCAACAGAAAAAATATTCATTCCCAATCCTAAACAACAACCATTCTATGTAGATCCAATTCCAAATAAAGATTAACATTTCCTTTCGACATGGTTCTCAGCTCCGTAAGAGGTAAATTGAGATTTTGTCTTACATTGAATGAGTATATTGTGGAAAAAATCTTATCCACTTCATTTTTTTCTACGTGGAAAATTATAAATATAAAATGTATTTCCACAGCTATAGTGGCATTATTACTGCTGATGGTAAAAGTAGGGTATGAAAAGAAACAGAAAACTAACATGTATAAAATGAAGATTATTGGGTATGCACGCGGAGTAGGTACAAATAGTCTTTATGATGCCAACAGTCCCTATGTAGACTTTGTAATGGTCGTTTGTGTGAGCCTCAAGCTGGCTGTAACTGTAACTGTACATATAAATATGTACTTTATCCAAATCCAAATACCATGTTTGTACAGGGTCTTTCTTAAGTATTTATTTTCCAAAAAAGACCAATTTTTTACTCATTTTCTGAGTATGTATTCTATCTCATATTTTATCGAATCTAAACCGTGATCAAGATCAAAGAGATATTTTTGTAATTATATAAAACGTGAATGATATTCTATCGCTTAGTTTGGCCCTAATACGTTTCATCAAACAATAATTATTACATCCATTCCCATTGTAATTGATTCTTTGCGATAATTTTGTTTACATAATTGAATAAATAAATAGATCTAGATCATTCAATAAAAAATTAGAAAGAATATTAATAGATTGAAACTATTTATCCTCTCAATTACTAATACTGCCATTAAAACAGCATTAAAAAATTCGTGCCTTTGCATTGCCCTATACAAATATATTTACATTTAAGTATAATGTGTAGTTTTATTCTTATCTGTGTGCTCAGTAAAGTTGTACGTTGTTACATGTAGGTGTCTATATAGGAACCTATTACTGTGTACAATGTTAAACATTTCAGATATATTTATATGTAAAGGTCACATGTGGCACCTGACACCATCAACTACAAAAAATGATATTAGACTCCAATTAGTAAATAACTACAGGGGTTATATCAATATGATATAGCCAATTTCGTTCCACTAAGGACACTACATAACTTAAAATAGTAAAAAAAAAGTAGTGCTAAAAAATATCCTGATATTTCACTAGACATAGATATAGCAATAATTATTCCTGAGCCTAGTAATGATTATGGTAGTATTGAAACTATCAATAATTCCGTTAAATGAAGCTTAAAGCTTTGGCTCTGGTAAAAAACCAATGATATTTGTGTGATACACTTAATTGGATATTACTGCATATAGGAACCTGGGGAAGTGGAAGGAGGAATTTAAAATTTGTGGATGAATTTTGGTGTAGCACTGGGCCGAGCTGTGCCGCTGACACATGCATGTATGTCTATGATATGTAAGTAGGGAGTTTTAGCGGGTAACAGCATGTACATACTTTACTTTCTCTCTGTCGTCCTTAGTATTGAAATCACGCAAAAGCCAGTAAAAGACTTTTGAATTTGAGTTTAAATTGGATCTATCTACACGGCAAATGTTGAGTTGAGTTGAGGATTTGTGTATGCAGACCCATTTTGTAGTGGTTCGTGTTCTACAGTTGAATCCGCTGTTTCCTTTCTCTCTATGTATATCAAATAGCATTCATAAGACATTTCAGATTCGTTGTTCGCATACATAAACAGCTATCACATTACGTCTCTTCTCCCACCCTACAATTCCCTTCACTAAAACTCTCACAAGGAAAACAAGCCGCGACAAGACAAGACAAGACAGCCCGACTCTCGCTCGCTCTCTTTACACACTCAAACTCGACTCCAGCCCCGTCAAGACGAGTCAAGTCAACCAAGTCAACTTCCATCATCCCCTCGCTCGCCACATTTGTCACTCCAGACCATTTGTGGTCATCATCATAACATAAACAATCTCCTTGCCACTTACCCATACATTCTCTCTCCCAAATACCTTGTGCATCTGCATTCTACTCGACTCCTTCCAGGATGCACCTTTAAACTCCTCTTTTATAAACCTCACTATTTCCCGACCTCTTCTTATAACATCGACGACACTGTCAGAATAGAAGACTTGATGCATCTAGGCTGAGATTGGAGGCTTTTATATGAATTTTATATGGTTATAATAATACGTTACTCTATTGGATGCGAAAGCCAGGTACATGAGCCTCACTTCCTATACTTCTTGTAAATATTTATGTAGGTGCTTACGTAGTAGCAGTAAGTATATTATATAGTCTACTACTTTCACTTTCACCACTTTCTCCGTAGACCTTACTAATCGTCCTGTGAGTGATGTGATGCCTCAGCTTCTACTCCTACATCCTCCCCTACAAATTCTCATTATATTTTACATTTATTTTTGATCTCGTAAAGCTGCATGACAAATCAAAGAGGAAATTGCAGTTTGACATTATTTATATGATATTTTCCATGCCTAGCTTTTTGTATTCCCTCCCATACGGCTCCTCTTTCTCCTCTTGTCAAATGCCAAGATGAATGAATGCAATCTGAATTTACCTAAATGCTAATTTTGAATAGTAACTTTAACTTTAAAGTTTAAAATGCAAAGAAGGAATCAGGTCCAACGAATTCCGCACTGATTTCAGTCAAGGTGCGGAAGTGGAGAAATGTTCAGCTACCATTGATTTTGCATCTCCATTTACTTCGTGAGATAATGTTATAACTTTATACCATTCATCCAACAACTTTCCTTGAAATTGCTCAGGGAGATTGGGATGAAACCCAAGTGCAATTGGTAACATGTGCACTAAAAATGTATTATAAACCATGCACCCCTCTTCTACAATTTTGCAAATGGAAAAGATAATAAAACAAATCAAATGTGGACATGTATCTGTGTACTATTCTTATGTTACTGAAAAAGCTGAAAATAATATATATAAGTTAAAATTATAAAATATACAGGCCATTTAGACAATTTTATATGAATTTTAAAAATCAAAGCAAAAAATATTCCAACTTAATTCCTTTCTATCTATTTCTTAGAAATATTCTATTCGACTCTGCTGTACGTCTCTCGGTTCTTATAACTTGAACTGACATGTAAATATTTCAATATTTTTGTACCTATATGTTCAGTAAGGCTCACTACCACCCGATCATAAAACCAAAAATTGAATAAATAAATAAATATTAAATTCGCGCTTTTTATCATTTTACTGGAGGCTATAAAGACGCCAAATCGGGAATCATGTCATCTATCACTCAGTAGTCAGTATTCTCAGCATTATATTTTACATAAATAGAGTAATTATTTTACTAATTAAGGATAACTATGTAATACCTTTGTTCCAGGAATTATTTTTCCAATAACATAAATGATGTAATAGTAGTAGAGGTCTTCGTTATGTGTTAAGGAAACTAAATCAAGTTAATCGAAATTCTGTACAAATGGTAAATTATTTTTTACTGAACCTCTTGAAGTTTTAAACTCAATGTCGTTTATAAACCATTTAGAAATCCACAAAATGTTCTTTGTGTACAATTGTCAATGTAAAAATCGCAAAAGGTTTTACTAGGAATAATCACTTTAAAGAATTATTTTGAAGGATTGCATTGTAATCATCGTTAACCAAGCGTAGATGTGTATAAGAATTTAATATCATGCATAATGTATTGTCTTTTGTGTTCTAAAATTTTTAACACTGTCTGCTGTTCGCAACATAATGAAATAACATTGGATTCCTATGTCGTGAGAGTGAGAATAGTGACACATTGTGACTTTATGACTTTCCGTGGAGTGAACTCTTTACTATACTGCTATTCACCAACTTGGTATTTTCTTTTGCGGATTTTATTCCTATTTACAGACGACTGTTGGGTGGTGGTGACTCTACTTGGAAATTCTTTTTCAGTTATGCCAAGAGGGAAATCCGGCCAGGTCTCCTAGCTGAGTTTGGGAAAGGTACATGAATTTAGTCCAATTCGCTGTAGACGTGCGATATTGCAGTGCATTGTAGCAGCCAAATATAGCTACCTTCTGGCTTTTCCGCTCGGCTAATGTAACTTCTTGCATATATAGTATTTGCATAGGATATTTTGGAGACTTAACTACTCTTATAAGAGTTGAGTGAAGTCGGGAAATACAAAGTAGGCAGCAGTTTGTGCAGTAAAACTAGAAGAAAGCCAAATCAAGTCACACAACCTAAGAGTAAGAGTGCCTCTGATTACTTTTATATTTCCAGTACAACAGAGAGCCATAGTATATTCATAAATTTGCATGATTTATGACATATCAAATGACATTTCACTTCTGTAACGTGGCAGACCGACATCCATAAGCACCGCAATTGTACAACTTTTAAGTGACTTGGTTGAGTGGGGTGAAACGGTCTTGAGTCTCTCCAAAAATTCTACATAAATATGACATCATAATCATGACTGTGACTACTACAATGTTATTATACAAATATATGGCAAGATTTCTTCCCTACACAACGGGCTCTTGTTGCAACAACATTAGCATTCTTTCAGCTCCTTCAACCAGATGCACGTGGGCTTTCGTCTCCTCCTCTCAATTGGCATTTTCCTCACACAGGAATTTATTCATTTAAATTGATATAATTATTGTAATTCTTCCAATAATGACATACTATCCTTTTCGTGCATGGCAAGGTGAAAGAAATTCCATGTAATTTAAACTAGATAACCTCTTTGGACTTTGTACCTATGTACTCAAACGTCTCAAATTGTAAATTGATTCATGGTGTATTAACTAACATGGTTTTGTCAGTCCTCCAAAAATAAATAGTCCAGTGGGTCACATTTCTGATAAATGCAAAAAAAAACATTTTTTTTTCAAAACTTTTCCATAAAACTTTATCGTTAAATTTGGGGGAAACTATATTGGGTCTATAACCAAACAATATTTAAGGAATTCAGAATTCGTATTGAATTTTATATAGATACAAGACAAAAAAATTTTTTTGTTAAAATAGTAAAACTATATTTTTATTTTTTTACATGAGGAATCCCTTTGAAAATCAGGAATATGACCTGGTGTATCCATGTTATTTGTTTTGCTGAAGAATGTTCATACACAGGGAAAATATGAATTACGGGGTAAAATCGGTCTTGGTAAATGTCGAACATTAAAGGTGGAGCATTTAATATAATTTTAATGACAAAAGGATCATCACAACTCTCATACCCTAAGTGTAGTTTGCCTCCCCTAATGCTCAAGCTAAAATATTTTTAAAAGTTTAGTCAGACGAGTGGTATTAATACCAGATTTAGCATAGACGAAAGTATTGATACCATGGTGTGTGGTGTACCGTATGTGTCAATCTGTTGCAGGGACAAAACATTTTTTCCCTTAATGACATTGGGCAGGACATGCATTCTTCTCAAATATTTTTATGGTTAAACAAACAGTAACTAGCATGGCGTAGCAGTACACACAATGCATAAGAATGTATGCATAAGGCTATGAGAAAGTGTGGTAAGTTATGCTTGATCTCGAATCATTCACATGCTATGGGCTAAGTACGCAAGTGTCAAATCAACCAGCATTCAAAATGGCGGTGGTAGGCGTACTACAGTAAAACATTGAAAAACACCGAGGGGGCGTTGTGTGTACTACTACGCCCTCTTACGGCTGCTCCAACATCAAAACAATTTGGAAATTCACGTATTATTTATTTTTTATTACGGCTGACATTAATAGTACCTATTTAAAATGTATTCTTAACTAGGTAGTGAAATTAGCATTTAGGAATTCTCAAAAAAGAATTTTAGTAATTTATCTTCGGTTAATAAATTAAAATTGCTAAATGTTTTGGCTAATTTAAAAACTCGTATGAAACGACTTTTTTAGTTATTGTAACTAAATTAATCATTACAGTTAATGACATAACTATGCAACATGTATACCAATTGAATTTTTTTCTTGCGCGTATAATTTAGACCATGCATATCCTGTCTTTGACAATGACACTTAGCAGCACATACAGTACGTATAATACACGTACATATAACATGGTATGAAAGGGATATACTTTAGTTCGCTTTGGCTAACACGTATGTAATACTAACAACGGAAGCTGATGGCAGTGCTAGAGAGAGGATACTTCTTTCTTCAATTCTGCCAAGGAGGTAGTAGGTAAGTAGTTATGTAGTAATGCAAGCATCTAGTACATAGTTTAAAGGAGAGAGAGACAGGTCGTTTTCCTGTCGGAGATTAATAGAGAAGAGTAGAAGAGAATGGCGTTTGACATACAACAAGAGAAGGGATCATAACTGGATCTTGATATTCATATTGGAAGGAGGATTGACTGGGATCAACTCTAAGTGTATCGAATGGATGAAGTTATAGGAAAAGTAATGGCATCGGCTCGGCTAATCTCAAGTCTGTGGCATCTCCGTCACACTCCCGTCCCGTCCTAATGGCTCTCTCTCCGTATACTTATGAACTTTTCTGCGGTTTCGCCTCTTCTTCCCTGTGTGATCCTTTTGGTTTTGTTGGTTATGTCACACAAATGTGAAAGCACCGGCTTCTCTCTTCTGATGTGGTCTCGTTTCGTCTCCTCTCTCCGACATCATCAGCTCCCGCCCGCCTTGCTTAGCTTCCTATCCTGTCCCTTCCCTACTTTACCCAGCAGCTGAGAATTTTTGACCCAGAGCAAGTGACTTAGTCGAGAATATCATTAAGACATTAGAGAAAAGTCGAAAAAAAACAGGATTTGCTCAAAGACATTACAGAACTTAATGTTCTGTGAGATGTACATGAATCCGCATTTTGTACGGTTTGTTGTGCACCAACATTAGCACTGTCTGCTCCTGATTCTCTATTCTGCTATTCATTCACGTAAATCTACGTAGATATGGTTGTTCAATATAGAATTTTTACCAATATTGTCGCGAATAAACATTTTTAGGTCCATGCCGTATTTCCTCGAGTTGGCTCTATCGTCTTTTAGACAGACTTAAAGTAAATTTATTTCATTAAATATTAGTATACATGAAATATTATCACAACCACTTAAAAGTTAAAACATTGGCTGCACAAATTTTGTTGAGCCAGTTGCACACTGCACAGTACGTAGCAATTACGACTTAAATCAGTCTATCATTCTACAAACATTCAATTGCAGAATTAAATTAACAAATAAATACGAGGTTTGAAATTTAAATCTCAAAATTTAAATCTCCAGTTTTTAGGAGCATGTCTCTTACTTCCATCCAATTAATTATAAAACTGTCGCTCTTACGACTAATGGCTTTTAAATCCCAACGCTGTCGTTCCCATAAAGAATTTAACAGTTTCAAGGATCTTATATAGTTTGTGGCTATTGTGTAATTATTATTGTATATATATATATATATTCCAATTACAAGTAGAATTCTTTAATAATCTATATACATATTCATAAACATTTTCACTATAAAACCTTTATAAGAATTAACATGTCGCCTAAAATTTCAATTAGTATAGTGATAAATTTATTTTGTTTATTTGATAAAAAGTGGGCAAATTAAAAAGTATTTATTCATAAATATATTTTCAATGGATTCTGTAGAATGTGGACCGGGCGTCGACGAAACGAAATTTCATAATAAACCGCAGTGAAAAGAATTGTCGTTTCCTTGTATGGTAAATAAGCTGTTTAGCCAATAGCCCGTCAGATCGCTTTCTGGATTTTGCAGGGTTATATTATTATAAGTTTATTGAATGTTATGATAGTATTTTGTATGATGATATTTGATGGGGAGGATGGAGAAAAGTGTATCTGTGGTTGGGAGAAAGAGTAATGATGTTTTTCAGTGCCATGCAATGGAATGGGGAATAATGGTAGAGGAAAAGAGAGGAGGAAAGGCATTAGATCACATAATATCGTGGAATAGTCGTCTCATCGCATAACTGATGAGTCAGATAGATGGATGGATTGCTGTTTGTTGTGTTATTGTGTTGTGGGTTGGTTTGGTGTAAGTCAGTTTTTGTAATGCATATTGTATTGCACTGCTTCTATCTGACTAGAAGGTAGTTACCTACGTGAAATGTAGTTTACTTTTGGGTTGCTTTCGCTTGCAGAGTGTTGGGTTGGCTGGGTCGGTGCACGTCGGCTGCCTGGCTCTCTGCATTTTCTCTTTTAGTGCGTATGTATGGTAGGATGTTATGTATCTATCAGAAGATCGCATCGGTCGTAGGAATGAAAATGAAACGTTGAAACGAAACCAAAGAGCATCCACAATCCACATTAGAAAGATCCATGCACATCCAGCGAGAACAGGGCAGAATGGAAGAGAAAGAGACTACGCAGCACTAAAGATAAGCTCGTCAAGATGAGACGAGCATGAGGGGCTTTATGATTTCCGTGGATTTCATTATGTGTGCACACACTGACTCGATTATTATTTTTTGCTGGTAACTCTCATGTGACATTTTCATTTCAATGTGAAGGGTAATCGACCATGAACACTCCTCACTCCACAAATGAGATTGCCGTAATAGTCTAATCATAATCATTCGTGTACAGTCAGACAGAATAGAGCAGTCGGTCCAAACAGCCAAATGAATCTGAGGGAAACCAAACCACCCCTCCCACCCCATCTAATCTTTCTTTCACCAAATTCCATCATCTCATCATACTATATGCTCTTATCATTATTCACCGTAAATATCTACCTACCTACTCTCCTCTACCAAATACCGACTGGGTATTTCTCGCCCTAATCTCTTCCCCTCTTATAAGCAACTTTAACTATTTAACTATGTACACAAACATAAATATCCTACCCGTTTGTTTGCACTGACAAATGCAAATATATTTCTTCAAATTAGTTTTCTTTCGGATTATTAATAATTGTCAGATATTTTAATTGGTTGCTTCGGTTTATGTGATTATAACTACAGGATTGTATCGTTTTGTATCAAATAATGGTCTAAAATTTATTTCAAGGGCCTTCAATGTTGTAATAATAACATTAAAACATTTTAAAAATGAGAAACACTTACATAGAATACATGTATTTATACTGATATAATTATTTGTATTAAAAAGCGGTTGACACGATTTCCATCCCTGAATCAAGAAAAAACGGTTTAACATAGAGCAATCAAATAAATATTTTTGAAATCTGCTCATATTTTTCGAGGGAACACGTTTCCAACATCTTCAAAAATAAAATTCTGTATAAGAAAAATTCGGGGTTTTTGGAGTGGGGAGAATACACGTTAAAATGTATTTCGATTTTTATCGCATATTTAGAAAGATAACGTTTCATAAGTCAGAAACATGTGCCCTAGAGAATTTTTTCCTCTTTTTTTTGATATTTTTGCAGCTTTGTACGCTACCCCATACTGTCGGAATGTGGACAGAAAAATTTTCTATGTTAAAATTTGGCTATTTCCTGCGACAAGAGTTGCGGGAGCAAGAAGGGTGCATGCATCTACTGTGTATTGTGTTTTCTACTCAGCACTAATCATTTCAATACATTGCATTACTAGTGCAAACTAGCACTATACAATTTCTATTTGCACCCTCACTTTTAAACTTCATCTTTTATATTATACCTAAATCGTGCATAGTTCTCCTTAAGATAACCCATAAAGTAAAATGTCATCTACTGTAAAAAAAATTATGGTTTGAAATTTAAATAAAATGATCACGGGATACAACAGTAATAATATCATGCGATTACAGTTATCAAAATGTTTTTTTAAATTTTGGTGGGCTACTATTCCCCAATTTGAGGTAATAAATTTACATTTCATTTCAATTAATGTAGATACCTGTTATAGAAATGCTTGTTTCGAAATTCGATGATGTACTACTCCCCCCAATAATTTCAAACATCAGGATTAGATATAGTCGGCTGGCTTTGGGTTTTTTGGGGGAGATATTCTCTAATCGCTGAAATTGTATTGCATAATAATTGAAATTGGTCCAGAGTAAACTATTTGTGTAAATTTAACTGAAAATGTATATTAAAGTTTTACATAATTTGTGTTGCATGGAATTCGCCTGTTATCTTATTTTACTCCGCGAATCACAAAATTATTTCCTTCTTCCAGGTAACGATGTAATTTGAAAATGTACTATTATATAACTAAATAAATAAAAGGACAATGAAAAAGAAGATTTAGTCTAAATTCCAAATAGACAAAGATTTATAGAGCTTTGTGTAGCCACAGCAAATACCCTGAAGTGCTTTGTATGAATAAACTGTTGAGAATCTGAAGGAAGTGACATATTCTGATGCAGTGCCGTATTTAGAACTCAGTTTCGGGGGAGGCATACCAAAGACATTTTATTACAATATTTTCGAACGCTCCAATTCGCGAAAATTTTGATGGTTTTAGCCCATAACTTGATGAAATATATGTCATTTTGCGCGAAACGCAGGAAATTTTGCAAACTTTTTCCTAAATTTTTCTCTTTTTTAGAATTTTAGGGGAGACATTTGCCTCCCCTTTAATACGGTCATGTTCTGATTGTAGAAGGGTGCTAAAGGTTGATATTTGTCAGTATTTATTATGGGAAGAATTGTTGTGTTTCAGGGAAAGGATAATGGAGGCGCTCATTTATTTTCTGCCCGGCGATTTTATGGTTTAGAAGAAGACGTGAAGTGAGGTAAAGACAAAGTGGTAAGAGCATTGGAATGGAAATAGTAAAGCTTTTCCCAAGGCATCTTAATTAATGTTGGTTTAAGTTGACAGAAAAAGGAAAGTGAGAGAGAGATTTGGTTTGGGAAATTTATGATGAAGGGGTGATTAGGGGAATATGGGTAGGGACTAATTGGGCGGGTGAATAATGCACAAGGATGATTGCCTTATTAGATGAAAGCAAAAGGATGGAATGGAGTTTCAGCTTCTTTTATGATTCTATAGGGCAGATAATAAGGCATAGCTAAGTAAGTATCAGTCTCCATAATATATTATAGGTTGCTGTCTAACAAATAAATGTATGCTTTATCCCTAGCTCTACGTCGACTGTGACTGAGAAGAAGAGTGTAAGGACTGAACAATATTAGTGACTATCAGAGAGTACAAACAATAATTCAGAAGTCATTATGTCTGTGCATAGAAGGTAGGTAGGGCTATTAAGGAGTGGAAACTAGAGCTCCACTCTCTCTGGCAGAAGAAATAGTAGTAATAGACACTTGAATTACATAGGCTCTCTGCTAATCGTGTAGCAGAGTCAGTGAGGCAGGACAGAAGTCAGCTCAGAAAATTACAATCAGAGAAAGTAACTGTAGCAGCTCTGTAATGTAACTGTTCCGACATACATTTAAGTTAGCGCTAGTTAAGTGTGTGAAGGAGCAGTGAGCAGGTATTAAGAGTGCATAAAAGAAGCAGGCGAAGAAGAGCCCTCTTCCCGCCCCATTATGCTAACAGAGGATTTGAGTGGAGGCTGTAGAGCAGATCCGGTTGATTGTGACTCGAGTCGACAAGACAAGACAACTCGCCCAGCCGACTTTCTCTTTCTCTGCATTCGCCTTTCCTGTCTCTCTCTATTCCAGCCGGCGACTTAAACCATCCACAGAGGTAATCGGTTTTTAACTGAATTTATAGGATCACTGGTCGACATGATATTAAGACGAATTAGACAGCGGCGAGTGGAGTTCACTCCAGCTCCAGACCATTTCCCAGAAACATCTTCCTGTGTCTTCTCCGTCCCTCACACAACACTCGCCTCCAAAAACACATGTAACTCTGTCCTTGTGTACTTCTGTCGACTCACTCCCACCAACCAACTCCTTTCGTCTTCTTCCTACTTCACGACTTCTTTTCCTTCCTCTCATGCAATAGCTCTTCTACTTACACATAAGTAGTTACGAACACCACTTCCCTTTCTTACAGAATCAGATCAGGCAGTGGCATGCCACGGCACGCCATCCAACCCTTCAAACCATTTCCTGCCAACAGACACAAGTGCAACTGAAAATAAAAATTACTAATGACTACTTGTGGTTCATCACTACTAGCTACTGAAATTCATTGCGTCATTGCATTATTAGGAAAAATCTAGGACTATTTCCGAGTTTATACGATAATGCTGCTGACCTGCTTGCAATAAGTAGTTCTCCCATTTACACCAACGGAAGAAAGCTCAGAAATTAAATAACAAACAAGAGCTTTAAATAATTCTGTGGGAATTTCAACATTTAATATTCTTTGTAAACTTTTTGTAATTATTTTTCTTGTCGCCTAACAAGCATGGCAATGGAATCAGTTTAAATAATTTGTTAATAGGACGGTAACTATTTTCAAGGAGAAAGTCTTGAATATAAGACGTAATTTTAAAACATAGGCAAACAAATAAAGAGTAGTTAACTTGCCGTAGTGACTTTCACTTGTCCCTAAATTTAGTTGAATGTGTGCCGCTTTCTCTTCACAGCTGCCCTTTTGCTTTCACTTGTTTTGCCCTCCGCTCCTCTGTCTTTTGCTATTAGAGAGCATTGCATTGCTTAGACGTGGGGACCAAACTCTTCTTTTGCCTTAACATAATGTAATGCAATGTAATTCAATGTAATATGATGTTGGAAGTAAGTAGTATACTATATACAGTTTGTTAGAGCGTCCTTCGTTCTTTTCTACTATTTATAGGTAAGTACTAAGTATGACTAATGCAGTATTATTATAGTTAGGTAACTTAGGTTTAGCTCCATAGTAAACTAAATGCATTACATGCGTTGCTACTTATGTGTGTATTTATGTACAGTAGTGGCATGAAGCAATTTCAGTTAGTGTACTTTTCTCGTATGTTTTGTAGAAGGATATTAAGAGGGAGATAAGTTCCAGTTGCACTAGTAGCGAGTGGGACTGTAATGCTACATAGAAGTAATGTTGGGTATTAGGAGTATAAAATTTGTTTGTGTGTAGTGTGTAAAAGATTGTAGTGGAAGGACATATACTAATATATACTAATATCTAGCATATATTTGGGGATCCAATGTCAGGAGAGTGGGATGGAGTCGAGTCTTAAGTCTAGCAGTCAAGTCACTCTCACTGAATGGAAGTAAAAGTAACGGCTGACCATTATCTAAATGAGAAAGAATTCAATCAACTAAATGCGCACATAGAGAACTTAGGCACTACTCAGAGCGGCTGCAATTTTTTGCGCACTTGTGACGGATTGCTACCCGGGCTTGGTCTCCAATTTGCCTAAAAGCTGTAAAATTATCGTTTTTGATGCTTCTTCTTCATCAACCACCACTATTCCTTATCATATGAAGGCTAGATAGTATACAGTCCCATCTCCTTCCTACTATTCATCCAATAATACTATTACGATGTGCTGCCACTGCACTGCCTCCTTCCACTCCTCCTTTCCGCTATAAATGTGCTCTCTGCAATAACATCTTGTCCCACTACCAAAACTATCTATCTATCCACTCTAAAATGTAATACTAATGTAAGTAAACCAAAGGAAAATCTAAAGAAGCTATTACATTAGCCAAACTAGCTACTAGCTATATACATACTCCCTCTCTCTCCTTACTATCCTACAAAGTACGTTGTCCTTTTTAAGCTCTTAACCCTCACTACCAATACTATTTGCACATGCATTGAATTTCTCTTCTGATGCCATCGCATCAATTCTCTCCCTCCAATAAATAATGCACAGGTGCTAAATCTTCCTTACACTGAAGCTAAATCCCATCCCAAAATATTTATTATTCTCTCCTAAAATGTAGAATCTTGCAAAATTATCTTTAATCAACGTGTTTTAAATTTATGATTACCATTAATTAACAAAATACGACAAAATTTTTGATTTTAACATTTTATCATAAAATAATTAACTATGTAAAACGTGTAGTAATTCTGTTGTATTTTCCAAAATTAATAACAACGAAGGAAAGTTTCAAATCTTCATTGTCAAATTTTTCTCTAGTGCATATAAATTTCTACTATGTATATCGTACATAAATAATGCAGCTCTACTTTATGTAATTTTGCATTTGCAAAACATTTTGACGAGAACAAAAAAGAATATTTTACGTTAATAGGAAATATTATTTTTTAATCGGCTAGTTCATGCACAGTAATTAAAAAATGATGTTTGCAAATTTTATTCGAACTCTATTTGAGATTTTAAAAATAGACAACTAATTAACCAGTAAGCAATTAATACCAATTCAATGTTCATCTCTGGCACACAAAATTCAGATTTTTACACGTTCTAAGTTCATAAGAGATTTGAATTCACTTCCCTGGTCGGTAAATAGTTGATAGTTTTTGAATAAATTTACTGTGCAGTCTCTATCACAACTCCAGTGGCATGCCTGCCCACAGAAATTTAAATTACAGGTTACGACTTTATGGTGTACTATTATCAATTGATATAATTACTATGCGCAGAAGATCTTGAATAGAGATCCCAGTAAAATGATGAGAAAAATTTATGAGTACAATGGTTCAAAAAATCGAGTGTATTATTTCCTTTGTTTAAAACTATTATTATGGTTAATTCCTCCGAATTGTTTTAGTTAGTTCAAATTAGAATATAATTCGTCTACTGTGAGAATTAAGAGGTATGCAACGGACTACAACATAAAAATGTTCAATAATTTTCTATAAAATAGATTCTATTAAAAAAGTTAGAACTTAAAGTTTAAACATTTGACTATAAGTAGAAATCTTGGTAAAAGTGTGAAACTCTAGTGCTTCCAAATAAATATTGAATAAAGTTCGTCAATATTAGGGGTGCAATAGGAGTTGAAGGAGTTATTTAACGTAAAATCATCAAATTGATTATGCCAAACCAGAGACAAATACCTGGAGAGAGACATTGGTCTTTTTTGGCAAGTTCATAGCACAGCGTGTACAAAATTAAATAAACACTGAGTAAAACCATTTAGCTACTACTGCATTGTCTACAGAGGATAGTAAACCAATTATAACTGTAGAAAATGTATGCAAATTCAATTCGTTGTTCATGGCTTTGATAAAATGGATGACTCCACGAAGCATAGCATGAATATGAATCGACTGTAGAAATGTGAACCAATGTGCGTATATACATTCCAGCTAATTAATATCTGTTTACAGATGCACTCAACTATGATGTCTGTAAACAAGCAGGTTATGTAGTTATATTTGCAAGATGGTTAATAGAATGGTTGTTTAGCCAGTTGAATGACTAACAATAAGTTAGTTTTGGTTTTAATGGGAACGACTATGTGCTCGAGCAAATTGATATCGTGTATAATTGAGTGGTATGCTGAAGGACGACGGGAAACTGTTCTCCTGACATCATTTTCATGGAAAATATTTCTAGCTCAGGAGAAATCAAACATTGTTAAGTAGTACTGTACAATATAAGAGTAGTAGTATCCCTTCCAAAAGTTTCAATTACTGGATTTGATACTTATTTAACTCTATTTGCAGGTAATTTGTTTTGATGTCAACATTCATTCTAAATGAATATCTCACAATAATTAAAAATTAGAAGATAAAAAATATTATTTGGCTTAGTTAACACACAGTAAATAAAACATCCCACTTTTTGTATTCAAATTCCTTTTTACGTTTTAATGATTCCCATCGGTCTTCAGATTGTGACAAAGTTAATGTTAGATAAACAATTCCGTTGCCAATTTTAGTAATTATATTATGTACTATGGAACAAGATCTTGACGGCTGGCCCATCGGATAAATATGCCGAATCTTTCAACAACGTTAGAAAAAAATTAAATTTGACAGATCGAAACTGTTTCCTTGCGAATCACTTTGTAAATCTCTAATTATATTTTTAGGTTGCTTAAAAAATTTCACTATTATGTATAAATCCATGTCGATTGTTTTTACATTTGCACGAATCGCACAAATATCCCTAAACCCTTCATTTTTCAATTATTTCCTTTGCATCCGGATGCAAAACTTATTGGCCTACTAAGAGTTGAAAATATAATTAGGGTTATTAATGTCTTTATTGGGAGAAAATAAGTACTTAGTACAAAGTCAATGCCCGTCAAATGAAAAGGGTATTTGTTAAAAAGCTATTGTTTTAGTCCTCTCGTCAGACCGTACATAAAAATGGCATGCAATTAGTGACTATGTAAACAATAGTCATAATGACTAATTATAATGTTAATTACCGCTAATTGCGTTTTCCAAACCAGCAAAGAGCCTCTTATACTTAAACAGAAAAATGTATTGATGTGTCCTACTACATTTGGCAAGCCCACTGCCCGTAAATTAATTGGA
The DNA here is from genome assembly GCA_009936455.2 of Tomocerus minor. Taxonomy (NCBI): domain Eukaryota; kingdom Metazoa; phylum Arthropoda; class Collembola; order Entomobryomorpha; family Tomoceridae; genus Tomocerus; species Tomocerus minor. Next base: position 855,649 of record JAAAYG020000009.1, read on the forward strand.
GCCACTTTGGTTTGAGAAATTAGTATATAGTACTACGGTTGAGTGTCTACTCGAACTAGAAAGGAATTTAAAACAATGGAGGTTGCATAAACATTCCAATAGTGCTCAATATCCCTATATAGTACATATATTGAATCCCGAATAACACAAAGAAAGTTCTGCTTTTGTTACACCTTCATTTTAAAATTATACATGGCTGCAAATATCCTGGCAGCAACTGATGCTAATTACGAAGGATTGTTTCCTCATCTAATAAATTCTCAATTTGCAGTCATAAAGAAGATAATTAATGTAATCTGCATCTGTAGTTTGCTAAGCAAATAATGAAAAAAGGTATATAAAAACCTTAGTGAAATAATGAGTTGGCTGCCGAGGCGGGCTTTATCAACCATGTAAAGTGTACGGTAGAGCTGTGAAATGAAATAACTGCAGGAGACATATTTCTACTTTGGTAATTAGTAATTAAGTTCATCTGCATTACCATTAGTATTTCTATTGAATTGCGTCGTATTCGTAGCAACTGTTCCCTTTGCTGTAGTATGATTTTGAGGGCTATTTATAATCTGGTAATTCCTTCTCACAACGTACTACTTAGTGCCAGAGAATTATGTCGTTAGTAAATAACTGCGTTTAGCCCTGTTCGTATAGGATGGGAGTAGAGCTGTATAATATTATTAACTGTGTAGATGGCTGAATGGATGCATTAGTTGGTAATTGCAAGAGTTCGTTAGTATGAGCAGCTGGAGAGTAGCTTTATAATATTTATGTAGAAAAGAGTGTTAGTGGATTGGATAGTATGTCAGCAGAGAAGATAAAGAGCCCCAGATAAGCAAACTAACTAGCTGAAGAGAAAGAGAGAGAGAGAGGGCAATGGTATGGAATGGGCTAAGATCCCTACTTTCTCCATCACTCACACCGGACGAACAGATAGATTCCCGTGCATTTGCTTTGCTTGGCTCGATTTTAGGAAAGGCAGGAGTAAGTGTCCGTAGTTAGAGAGTTGTGAGTGCGTGGCACACGGCACGGCTCCCCGTTCCTCCGTCTCTCCACGAATCTCCGATATACGAGTAATAAGGATAGTTTGGCCGTAGCAGGTGTCTATTATGGCACTTTAGATGCCACGAAGGATTATCTGCAAATTCTGATGAGATAGTTTGAAAATTTTGATCTTCATCCTCCTCCTTTTCCTTAGTGGCTCCTTCCAGCCTCTTCCTATCCCTTGTAGCTCTTTAGTCACTGCGGTGTCTTATAAGCAGAGAATCACCCGCACCATGCGAGAAAAGAGAGAGAGAGAGTTTCCATGAAACTCTCTCTCTCTCTCTCTCTCTGCCCCACACGCCTTCTCGCTGATTGGCTTTGTCTTTTAAGTTACACTTAAACTTTAGATTCTCACACATTGCCTACGATCTCCTTAACTGGGCTATTGAGCTAATATAATAGGGAGCCATTCTTATGCATTGCTCCTTCCCTTCTTCCTTCCTAGCCGGCAGGACTACTTAGCAGTGCAATAGAATGATTTAGACAGCTATTGGAAGCAGTTACGAATATAGAGTCCGTATTTGCTAAGTCGGGTGTCTCGGATAAATGGTAACCATCTGATGGCGACGTATGGTATAATATGCTAAGTCGCTCCACTAATAATATATTGAGTTCAGTTAGCTCTGTAATAAGTTAAGTCACTCTTCCCTTGCTTAGCTTAACCCCGATCCCTTCCTACCTCACTTTCCCTATCTCCGCCCAGACAGAGAGCTGTGCCGTGCTAGTAGGTGAGCACTAATAATCATGTGGCTACTTCAAATCCCAACAAACTCCACTCAGTTTCCTTTGACTTTCCCTCACACTCTATACAGAGGAACAGGAGGTGCAAAGAAGAGCTTTACTGTCAGAGTGCCAACTGCCAACTAAATTCTATTTTCCCCGCCCACCCCACAAACTCTTCCAACTTTATCCTGCATCATCTTAACTTCTGTAATTACTATCTTGATTTGCACTTACGCCTTTCTCCTGAATTAATTCCATACATTTCATTGGAATCCAATCTGCCTCAAGTTAATAGTCTCCTTGATATGATTTATGCACTACAGAATGTAACAACAGCAATGCTTCTTCCGCTCAAACTTCTTTTACAACTTTATCTACTCTACGAACTATATTATAGCCACTATATTCTCTCTCCTACACATTTTCAAAGACTGACAAGGAAACGGATACCTGTCGAGGGATTCACTAAAGGACTTTGCATAAGTGCATTTCCATTTTACAGTCGCCCTTCTTATTTCTCACAATATTGTTACAAGCATGAAATACCTAAGCCATAAAATCATACTTTTCATATTATTGACCATGGGAATTTCATTCTAAGTCTATTTTTAATGATCAAAGGTTTTAATGGCGTACAATCATATCAAATTTAACTATTTTTATGTGATCTCGTTATAATTTTCCCAATTTTTGGCAGAGTTTTCATGTTAAACAAATACCTACATGTTCCCACTCACTATAAAATGTCAGGCAAACAAAGAAACACTAATACTATTGTGCAACTTGACACGTTTCCAGATCAGTGAGCGAATGTCAACCATAACGTTGGACAAAAGGGATGATTATGAAACGAAATGACATACAGATATCGAGGTGATATCAATTTGGAGAAATACTGACAGGTGACTCACACATAACAGAGACATAATGCCATCCATCCTGGGAAACTCAACTGACATTGTTAGGGCTCCGAAAGGTTCCTATACTCTTTATTCAATTCATCCAGCTATAAATGAAGGAAAATATTTCCCTTTACAACAGTATAACCTTTACCATACTAATATACAAGTATGGGTTGTTTAAGATACCCTAAATCTTTTAGTAACCAGTTTATTCAACACAATAAGGCACTTCAACATGTACATAGTAAATAATGCCATAACATCCAATATTAGTTATTTAAATCATTTCAGAATATAAATGCTACAGATACACCAAGTGAATTTTTTTACGGTATTTAACCATGGAAAAATGTTATTTTATTTAAAAAGTCATAAAATATTTCACTCATAAAAAATTCTTCGTTTTCTTTTTTTAATTTGGTCAATCCTTCAATTCATAAATAACTAAATTAGGTCAGTATTGGTTGTCTTTAAGAAACAAGACTTTATAAACCTGATTAAATAATCTACTTTGCTACATTATCATTTTGAGGTTGTGTGTTATTAATATCTAGATTTCGTCATTTATTTTATAAGTCATTCCTTGAGATTTCAATCCTGAGTGCAATTACTTTTTAACAAGTTAAAATTGGTCAAAGCTGGGCGTCAGAGTGGACAAATTTTTCTGAGATTACTTTGTTTGGTGGATGTAAAGTACACGTAATAAAACTTTTGTTTCCGTCTATTGTGATATATTTTTTGATCTTGGTAGTATGGGGAGAAGTTTAGTATAATATAATGTTTGTATTGCTAGAGGAGGACGTGATAGTATTTAGTGGGTGACTTAGGACTTTCTTTTTTCAGCAGCAGAATACAATCCACTTAATGTTAGTCTGTGAAACTCGTTTAGTGAACTTTAGTTTCAGTGGAGGAAGGGCAAAGACTGAAGTCTCCATCCAGTTATCAATGGGACACACCACACCAGCATTTAAGTTGCTTCTTGTTTGATCTAATTTGGTCGAAGAAAACCCTTCTTTTATGTGATCTCCTATTAGGAAGTTCAATGAGTTACAATAATTTCTTCTCAGTCTATAGTCTTAATATCAGTGCTGGCCTACAGATGTCTTTTACGTTATTGCTACATAATCTGTCCGTTTCTGAAACGATAGCAAAACAAAATCTTCAGAAGAATTAAATAGCACTACATGCTTAGATCGACTAATGCCGACGACACGTTTCCGAGCTCTCTACAGAAATGTCCGCTTGTAGCAGTAGACACGAAATAAGCTGTAAACTAAACAGCTTCACATTTTCTTATTGAATCCAATGGAGTGCCTGCGTATACTTGGCCGTATAGAAAGGAAATGGGTCGAATGGATATAAAAGGAGCCATTAGCCAATAAATGCCCCTTTAAGCCAAACATTAATCGCAATCATAAACTTCTAAAACATACAGAAAGCAATTTAAAGTCTTTAATTTGAAAGGAAATTATTAAATAATGATCCTAGCATTTAGAGCCCCTTTAACAATTGATGGACTTTTCAAAATAGAGCAACCTAAAATGATTACATGGAACGACTCCAAAGAGCGAAGGACTCCTAACAGGAATCACTCCTAAGGATGGAATTACTCCAAAGACAGACTTTACTCCTACGACGGACTTTACTCCAAAGGCGAGAAGCACTCCTAAAGGTGGAAT
>JAAAYG020000009.1:876989-911073 GCA_009936455.2 Tomocerus minor
ACCACATTAAATTGATTAAATTATTGTCGATTTTTAGGGACAAAGTGTATTCGTAAATGCTGGGGCCATTAGCGACATGTATTTTCCAAGTCTGAAAGCAAGTTGTATTTTTGGGATTCTTTTAAGACGATAATTAAATCCACAGCAACTCTGTAGTTCATGATCTCACCTCAAAGGTTTTTGACATATTATACTTCATATCACAAAAAAATTACAGTTACTTTACTGTAATTTGTTGACACTGCGGGATTTTCTTTGGAAATATCCAGTTTGCTAAAAAAAATCTCACTTAGACAATAAGCGATGATGCATATTGTACATAAACAGATGAAATTATTTGTATTTAGGTTCAAAACCTCTTTTGTATCTGTACACGTGAAGTGCAGATGCAAAAAGCAGTTCTCGAAAGCTTTTAGATGTACTGATACAAAACAGTATTATATTACTAACATTGTTTAAGGAGACATTGTACAAGGACAATTATTTAAGGAGTGACAGATTCTCCAGATAAATATTAATTATTATTTTTCTGCTCCAGATTTTTATGAGAATTACTTAAGCATTGATAATAATTTGATGGGGCGCTGGGACTACATGAACGCTTTTTCTTTTCAGATTCAAAAAGGAGAGAAAATGTCGCGGATGACTTTTCTAAAAACAAATGCTTAGATAGATATCACGAAAGTATCGTAGAGATATCACGAAATGAGTAAGATGAGAAAGAGCTAATGCAGCCTAGTTTTCAGTATTGTTAAGATGTGAGATGTGTCAGCAGGGACTATTGTTTCTGCTGGTGGTGATATAAGAAAAAAGAAAGCTGTAATGGAAGGCTGATGAGTGGCACAGGGAAAAGAGAGTTCACATGTATCAAAATCATCAAGTTGTGTAGGTCGAAGTGAATGTCAAATGAAAAAAAATGTGTGAAATAATAGAATTCTTTAATTTTTTTCTTACATCGACATCCGTTCATATAGACAATGAGATGTGCCACATTTTTATACGTCCGTCCACTCTCCTATTATTACTAAAGAAATAGTTGATGTGAGCCAGAGCCCTAATAAAATTGAAGCTAGAATATCCTTACTATAATGACAGCGTCTAAGATTTCTTTCATATATTATGATGGGCTATATAGTTATTTGTCGTTTTGCCATTATCTCGGCATAGATATACTTTTATGGAGTACATAGCTATATAGTTACATATGGTATATAGAAAGGACAGAATATACGTAGGGAGTGGAGGCGCAGGATGGACGGAAAGAAGATTGAAGGCTGGAAGATCAACAGTGATGTGACGTGGACTGGAGTATTAGAGTGGGAGAAACAAAGTGAGTTCGGTGTGCAGAAAATCAGTCAGTTAATGCGATTAAGTTGTCGTATTTTCTTTCACTGACTCACTTTATTGGAAAAGTGATCTTTTCCATCTCTTTTATTGCTTCTTTTGACCGAAAGTTGGACAAAAATTTGTTTGTTTTCCCAAGGAAAAACCTATTCTCTGGAGAAGAAACCAACTGGTTGCAGCAAACAAAGGTCTTTTAACAGATCTCATTAAAAATGTACGTGGCACGTGTGGCTGACTCTTTCTCTTCCAGCCACGGCTTCTGCCGTGAGTAAGTGCCTCTGTTTAGTTAGCTACATGCACTTTCGCTACGGGTATATATTTCTTCTTCCTGACAAAATTCCAATTGTTCCATAGCATTGAGGGAAGGGAAAGTATAGGGCACGAGAAAGCAGAGAGAGAGGCCAAGCGATTTGACATCTTGGATAGAACACGTCTCCAGCTTTACTACCTCTCTCTCTCTCTCTCTCCTTTTCTCCAGCAGCTTCAGATTGTCATGTCACTAGAGCAGTCAGAAAAATGTCTTTAGCTATTGTAATCGTTTCCCGAAGCTAAAGCGACTTACATGCCGATACATAAGTATATCTGCATTTATACAAACTCACTCACTCACCTACATCTGTCTCTATAAAAGGACTTTCTCCAGGAGGTTGGGGGCATAGCAGAAATACCTTTTTCAGTCAGATCCTTTTAAATGCTAAAGCTGAGTTTTGTACACAGGCTAAGTCAGAGGAACAACGGCAGTGGTTTAAAAAACATTTGAACATGTCCAGAGTACAGACATAGGTACATAAAGTAAATATGTCTACATACAAATGCTTTCTGTCTCCTTAGTTTCAACATTAAATGAGAGTTGGGGAAATCACGCCAATAAAGTCAAGGGAAGTGAATGGAGTTGGATAGCTGTTATTGTTAGGACAAAGTACAAGGTCCGCTCTAATAGTTAACTTGTACACTTAGATGGCTTTGGGAATGTAGTTTTGCTACGGTTACTTTGGCGGAGTTTGGGAAAGGTAGCCAGTGGATCTGCAGTAGATCGAGTGCAGATCTGAGAGAGAGGACGCTTTTCCACTCTGCACTTTCCTCATTTTACGTACTTTCTCCATCTAACTACGTAAGCTGGATTTTGATTGCTGCCTCTCTTTCTCTCTCGCTAGCTGGACGTTTCTAACTTGTGTGTGCCTAAGTGTTTTTTATGAGATTGGAAAGAAAAGGAAGCTGAAAGTGATTGTGTCGGAAAATAATAGGAAAGAGAGTGATTGTGAGTGTTTAGAGGGAGAGAGGGGAATGGACGGCGGACTATAGTCATTGTGCCTATGGGAAGATGAAAGAATGAAGAAGAGGTGGATGTGGATGAATAGATGGATGAGACTCTGGGCCGAGAGTGAGTTCGGACATAAGGAACAGAGAAATGAGATGGGCACGATTGGTCGAGGTGCATGACAGAGGTGGGCACAGTCTCTCCGTGAAAGGTGGAAGGAAGTAATGACTCTGAGTCCTTTAAAGGATTTTTATTTTGTGTGTGGGGAATGCAGGGAGAGAGTGAGTGGAGGAAGGAAGGCGGGTAGGGTCGGGCAGGGACGGGCAGAGAAGGGAACCGGACGGAGGAAGAGGGAGGACGAGAGGAGCGGCAAGGAGAACACAAGACAAGGCCCCGGCTCTAAGTAACAGAGATGTGAAAACATTTTCTCATGTCTATATTGCAGAATATAAACGTATCACAAGGCAATTAATCACAGTAGCCCGCACTTGACGTTTCATTAGCTCGTCTCTTTTCGTTTTCCCAGATTTAATTAACATTGCAACGGTCGAACAAACTTTCGCCAAACCCGGTTGGATCTTTACTCAACTTGTTTTGACGCTTGTATTTGCCCATTTAACACTTGAGCTTCCACGAACAGCTCATTCCATCCCATTCTGTGACTACGGAGAGGAGCAACCAAACGAACGAGCAAACGAGAACACCAAACCAACTACAACTACCTCCAGTTAACTCAACTCTCTGCACTACACACTAAAGCATACACAACCAGTATCAGCTCTCTGCAATCTTTAGACATCACACTCACTGCTCTAGACACAACACAACTCTCTCTCTCTCTCTCTCTCTATATATATGTATATATACAAACTCCACTTCCTCTGTACGCGTCTTCCCAATTTATCTAATATTTCACCTAGTACATAATATATTAGTATAGCTAAACCCTGATTTATATGTTTTGTAATTATAGAGATAGGTACCTATACAGTTAATAGGAATGTCCTGGGCTAGTCGCATTAGCAAGAGCTTTGCTAATACCGATAGACCCATTACTATGTCAAAATAACATCTCCTACAGAAATTCACTACAATATAAATTTAACCATAATGGTTAGTATTTATAGAACGCTAAAAACTAGTGGTATATAGTTGGCTATCTACTTTCTTCGTATTATTATCCCATAAATAATACTAATATAAATTAAGTTTAGTGAATTTGCTAATTAGATAGCAATCATATCCGCACATAATTCAATTCAACGACATCTGCATATTTAGCATCACACAAAGACTCTGTTTTTACAATTATCCCATAGTTATAATAACTGTATAGCAACATTTATGCAAATAGTTAATAAAAACAAAACATACATATCTGAATAATTAGTTCGAACGAGTTTTGTAACCCAAACCTACAAAGTGTATTAATAGTCAAAGCCTAAAGGCCCCATTTAGTCCATTTGGGATATTTGTAATTGAATATCTTTAAACTGTATCTCAAGTAAGTACACGCTCACCCATGAAACAAGAAAACGTCGTGTGGACATCCTATGGATATTTGTGTGGCACGTACTAACGTCGTTAGGACGTATGTTTTTAGGTCATATTATGGACCGCAACATTCATAGGATGTCTTAAGCATGTAAATAATGTACTGAAAATCACGTCAAATAGAGCAAAAATAGCTCCAGCATAAGTTTGGCCCATCTCTCCTCGGCCATTATGCCCTTCGTGATCAACTGGGACTATTAGCTTAAGTTTATAAATTATGCCTGGTAAGTCCCCAGAAGTCTTTCCGTAAGATATATTTCAATGGAGTAGAAAGGGACATTCAAGTGTACCTTTCGTGGACATCGCATCAACATCTCCAACATACACCTTTAAGGAATATCCTCTACATCCAGTGGGGGACCTTCTTGACTACATCCTCATGATGTAGTCAAGAAGATTTTCATGGGCTGATTATCTTACTCTAAATTTAGGAAACCCCATTGATTGCATTATTCCTAAATCAAATTAAAGCACCGAATGGAATTCAAATGATTCAATTCGTGCTTTTAATTCATAAAAACACACTAAATGCACGTGTCCAAAATTGGCACATAGCAGACATGAAGCTCAGTATATACCTACATCTTGGCTCTTATTTTTATTTATCATTAGCAAGTATGTATGTATTTGTATCTGTAGATGCTAATTTTCAAGTTGCTTACCATTGCCGTGACCTCTTCCGTTTTCAATTTACAAAAGCTTGTGCATATAAACTGGAAACACTAATTGGATATTTACTTACTGCCATATAATTAATCATAATCCAGTTCTAATTTGAAAATCAAGAATACCTGCTCCAAATCTCAGAGCACTACATTTATAATTAAAACATCATTTTGATTTATAAAGCACTGCGCTAGTAACCTATTTCAAATAGTAATGCCAATTTACTTTCCACATTATATTATGCTTCTCTGAGTTTGCATTTGATGAAGAAATGTATATCAAAGTAATCAACGGGTACTACAATATTTTGAAGCAAGCAACTACAAAGTGGTAATTAATTAAATTTTATGCTTTCATTCCCCTGCAAACGAAATGGGAGTCAAGTTGCTCTATATTGATGTATGAACAAGAGTTGTTCGGTTGACCCGTTCACACGTATGAAATAAAAAAATTGTAAAAAATTATAATCACTTCAGAGGAAAATTAAAATTTTTCCTATTCATTGTTTTTAATGAGCTTATTGTCTACTTTGGATGATGATAGAGCTCTATTATGTTTTATTGTTATATTTAACGAGAAATTCCTCTTTTTGGAATATACAATAACTGAATCAGTATAATGGAAAGATATTAAATGTACCTACGTAACTGTTATACATACTGGTACATAGCAACAGAAGATAATTAATGGAGCCTCATTGAATTTTCAAAATAGATATTTTGAAATCCTTAATTAAAATCTCTTACCCAAATCAACAATGGTAATTACTCCCAAAAGAAATTTTTTAATATGCTGAAGAAAGACAAAAAATGTGCTAAATACGAAAATGTAATGTAAACACGAAAACGCTATTTACAGAACGTGTAATAGTTGGATTCCACGATTCTAATTATCCTGATAGATAGAGTACACAAGGCAATGTCAGTAAATGATAGAAATGAAAATGACTTGAAGCAATGCATTGGAAATTCTTTGTACATGAAGGGAAAGTAACAAACCAATCCAATTAGCAATTACTGAAATTATTATATACACATATGGATTGCTCGTGGCGTTTTTAAGTAGGTACCTACGCAAATGTAGTGCTCTTGATGTTTCTGCTTTCCAAATTTTATTTAGAGCTGCAGCTAAGTAGAAAGGGATTGAAAATTGATAAAGTGAAGTAAATATATTGAAAGTTTTAGTGAAGCCATCTAGCCAGCAATATATATTTCCAACAATATCTGAAAGTATTGTTCGTTTATGTAACCACTTGCAACATAATGCTTATATTTCACCAACCAAAAAACCTAACTAATTAATTCCTTAGTGAAAAGTGATTGTCTGATTTTAAAAGGTTCTGTCTATGAATTCCGAAAGGAAAAATATTTTGCTCTTGGAAAGGGATTGGCGCAGATGTATGCATAATTTTTAATTAATAACACTTTTATAGGCTATAAATAGACTATGTTATAGATCTAGAAACACTTTCGTTCAATGCTTAAATTGAAGTGATCACTGGAGGTAGATAATCAAGAGAAGCTATACGAGCTATTCAAGATATTGCACGTATTAATAAGCTGGAGGGCATTCGGGGCGCAATTAAAATTTTGGAATCTCTAAAATTGAGTAATTGAGCAATGGTTAATTCATTTGATAGATGAAAAGGAACATGATGATCTCATGAAAGCTTTCCTAGATCACAAGCTACATTTACAAACGAGTATTCCTGTTAATTAAGTACAAAGGTAATAGAACCTCTGGGCAAATAAATATTAACAGATAATCAAGGAAGTTTTCAGCAGAGACAAAAATCCTAATAATATATCACGGATTCCTCCCAGCTAAAAACTCCGTTCACACAGCTCAACCTGCGTCAACGGAATATTGGGAAACAGGATTATTGAATAGTGCTCCTTTCAAACTTGACTGGCTGGAAATGAGTTTCGCTCCACTCACATATATTGGCCTTGTTAATATTAATAATATGTCTAGTTAAGAACACGTACGCATTCCACCCATACTAGTAGGTAAATATCTTTGATATGAAAATTGTAGGATGAAAGACAACAGAAGCTTAAGCCAGGTGAAAATGTAATTAGGTATTTTACTAGGAATTTCTTCGGGAAGCAGGCAAAGGAATCCTTCGCTCCTGGCATTTACATATCTCAGAGCACTCCTCTATATTCCAACATAGAAGGATTAATTTAACTATGATAAAGAGACAAAAGTACATAGCAGTGAGAAGATTCATAGGGGACAGGATAAAACACCACAAATCATCTCCCGAGTAATTCCTCCCAACAATTTTTCATTTGGCCCCAAATTTCTTACTTTTACTAATAATTCACCAACAGGGGATTTTCCCTACGGAAAAAAAAGAGTGGCAAATAACTTTTTAATAATAGTATTTAAGAAAATAATATTTACACAGTCACTCCTGTCATAGAGATGAACAATTTCAAATTTTCAACATAACAAAATTGCGTAGCATTGATACAACAGACAAATAGTACGTTTGAAAAACAATCACAGGCAACCCATAAATAAAAATGAGGTAGACATTTTGTTAATTCCTAAACTAAAAATCTATTTCATGATTTTGATGGGAAATGTAAGAAAAATGAGTTGAAATAATAATATAGTAGAGGAAGGTCCTGTCGGAGGAAATGGTGGGGCTCAGTTTGAGTAGATGCAAGTTTGGTCGTGTAACGGAAGCTAACGAAGTCAAGTAGAGAGAAAGGGAGAAAGGAGTGTGTTGTCTCGATTGCATTGGACTGGGTTAGCTGGCTACAGAGAGACTATTATGTACTTACCTTCCCGTAGTATTATGAAGAGATTGGAGTGAATTTGTTGTAAGAGTGCTTGGAGCATTATAGTAGTGGCAGGACTGGGGAAAGCACAAAGAAAGAGTATGTATTATATTAGGACTCCGCAGCTCCTTCCATTTCGTTCAGTGAAAAGTGTCGATTTTCACAATAATGTAGTGAGTTTCATGTGGTGGGTCCCGAGTGGAAGTCTCTTTCTCTCGCCACTCTCAGTCAGATCCTCTTACTCACTACCATCAACTAATATTGCATTTGGCGCTTGATCAAAATGCCTTTTGTGCCTTTAATCTTGTTTCTTTGTAGCCACCGTTGAGGCAGCCACCGACCACATTACACTGATGTGATATGCCAGTTACTTACTGTGTTGTTTCCCAATGTGCCTCTTCTATTCTCATGTAATTGCATATCACCCGTACTCTGCCAAATACCTTATGTTCACAAATTCACAATACAATACCCCACTGTGGCATCCACATTCCACATTCCTCACTATCCTCGCAGCCTGCCCCCGCTTTAATATTATATAGCACCACATACTATTATATACTACATACATTCCCTTCCCATTTTACGCTCTTTTTATAAACTCTCTCAAGCACCTACAGGAAAAAAACTATATGAGAGTCACTAAAAAAGCACAACTGCGTTTTGAGTAAAACAGAACATATCATTTAGCTTGTAAATAATGGACAAGGAACTCCAATCAGGAAATGGCTCCGTAAATAACTAAGCCAGGCAGACAAGTCGGCTACTTAGCCACTACTTAACTGATACAGGTGCTATCTTTTGTTGGATGTTGCATGTCTTGTTTATTAGAAAGAGTAGTTCAGGGAATTATCACAGATATGCATACTCTGGTTGCATTGCTATTTGAATAGAGTACTATTTATAGAGAAATCCTCGACAATTTCATTTCGAGCGTATTTTAAATAGCAAGTTTAAAAGAGCTGTCTTTGTTACTGGAATAGAATTTAATAATGAGCCAACATTTAATGATGCCTTTGATTGAGAGAGGAGCATGGAATATTCCAACGGGTATAAATTATTAATAAACTTTTCTTTTTGATCGACGATAAACTTTCGTTTGTTAATAATGTATGTGCTATGAAAAAGGAATGAAAGGAAGTTATGAAATGGAATGCGCCGAAGCGTATGAAAATTGAATGGCAATAATTAAAGGAACCAAATTAGATTTCATCGTACGGAGAGGGAAGCAGGTAGTCCTCATTTTATAGCCAGAACAAAATTAAATTTTCTGAAACTACCTAACATTGAATCATAGGATAATTAAGGTTTTATTTGAACGAAGGAAATTACATTTTGTGTAAATTTTGCAGTTGAGATTAGATTTTTGTATTTAGGGCTGCTAATGGTGAAAGTATAACTATGAGCGTGGAGATATAGAAGGAGAATATTTTCTAAGAAATGAGAATATAAATTAGTTATGAAGAAACGTTTTGTGTTGTAAATAGTTTATATTAGGAGATTAATTAGCTGAGACCTTAAGGTAGAGCCGAGTGCGGAGGCAATTTATTCTGCACTTTATGGAGAAGGCCAGATAAAAAGGGAATGTTGTTTTAATACATTTCATGAGAAAGTCTGAGAAGGAAATGAATTTAATTTAATCTAAAAGTGAGCTGTATACTAAATGAGGGTGCATACGTATTTACTAAAAGAGCCGGCCCCACTCCCGAGCTTTCCTGCCCTACATCCCATGTTCGTCACTATGAATAGTTAATAAGTGACTTATTTAGACGGATTTTATAATTTGATGGTAATTTAATACACAGTCGGTAACAGCACTGCCGGAACACTAAACTACTTTGTTTGTCTACCTAGAGCCAAACATTTTCATACATATGTAGCAACTATATGAATAGAACATTCGTGGGAAGAGGGAAAGTGATTCGAAGATGAGAGAATGGAGAGGTCGAAAATATACACACTCTCACACATACAGACAGACACATAGAGAATAAAAGGAGATAGTGAACCAAGTGGCAATGTAATGGGAGAGGATACAAATATACACATCTCTCTCTCTCTCTCTCTCTCTCTCCCTCACGTTACACTTGTCTATAGATGGAGAGTGGAGAGAGGAAGAATTGGAGTGCCGGGTATTTCGGTTTCTATCATCCTCTCTGTTTGTAATAAGAGTATCCAGAGAAAAGAGTAAGTACGAGAGTAATGGAACTGTTGATTCGGAGAGAGCAATTTGAGACGTGCAATATTTAGTGAGATGGAATTTGGGCAGGGTGGATTAATTGAAAGCGGGTGATTGCCTAGCTCTCCTGAGATGGAAATTAACTTGAGCAAGACAAGCATTGCGTTCTGAGCTCTCACAGAAAGAACTGAGCCATGCAACAGACTTCGAATACAAAAGGAACAAAAACAAAGCAGGTAGAAACGAGTCGACGAAGTTTGGTAATTAAAAGATAAATTTTTCATGAGTTCATTGGTTTAGCGCCTTATAGGACTATAGAGCACTCTCTCCTACTACCACTACACACATATAGACATATCTACTAATACACTTATTACTTTCTCCCGCCCGACTTACATTCATATCCTCACCGACACACTTTACTTGCTAAACTTACACTATCCTATGATATTCATGGCCAACAAGTTAGTCCCTTTGCTAATGCTAATCCTCAGGATGCAATTAGACGAGAAAATGTTCCAAGCCGACCGGCCAAAAGAACATTACCAATTGTGCTTCCTCCTACTCTTCCACATCCACGTACACATACTAAACTCACATTCAGATCTACTCCTGCCTCCCTCCTACAGACGTGATTGAATCACTCAGAAAATAAATATGTACCTAGCCAACAGTTTCCCAATTATAGCAAATTTAATTATTCCTGCTGTCTATGCTACTGCCACACAACACAATGAAGTTACATACAACACAGTTACACCCAACACATTCATCATCAAAAAATGTGTAATCTTTGAAACTACATTTGTGAAACTGGAAAAATGTATTAAGGTAAAAATTTAAAAGAAATAAATGGGGAACTTGTACAAGATATAATAAACTAAGCATTTAGTGTCAAATTTTACACAGGAGAAAAAAAAAGAGTCCGAAATGGACAGACACATTAGAAAGATTAGAAGTGGTGGCCGGTAGTTATATAAATGTGTATAAGTAGGTAGAGATAAGACTGCTTTCTAATTGGAGGAGCTGAATGAAAAATGAATGATAGAAGTGAGAATGGTAGCGTGCATTGGTGTCTACTGTCTTGTCTGCTGTTTGCAAGGAGGATCAGATGGTCGCTAAGTATGATGAAATGAAGTGTGGTGTAAGGGCTGGGCTCGGGCGGGAGAGACGCTGCTCCGCTATAGTGCCTGTCCGATAGAAATGAAGGAAATGAAGAAGGGAAGGAGTGAAGAGAGTAGGTGGAAGAAGACAGAGAGCAAACCAACTACTTACTATTTATTAGCTACTCGTCGTTAGTTTAGTAGTAGGAACTAAACACGAATGTAATCTAAGTAAGTGTTTCACTATATCTCTTGATAGTTCCGATAGAGAAGAAGAAGAGGAGTGGAGTTGCTGAGTTCTGAACGTGAGACGGAGTGAGTGGAGGGAAGGAAGGACGGAGCTCCTTGGGAAATAGCTGAGCGAGGAAAGAGTGAGAGAGTATAGGGAGGAGGCGAAGAAGAAGAGTTGGATGTGGAGAGAGATAGAGTCCTCCTTAGTCTGCACACCACATTACATACGTTTGTCGACAATAGAGCTTTCTCTTGACGATGCTGCTGCTAGGACGCTGGGTTATTTGGGATGCGATGAAAAGGGAATGGGAGCGAGTCTTGCATTTCCTCTCTGCCGCTCGCTCGCTCCCTCGCCTCGCTCACTCGCCGTTTGAAGAGAGGTTTTCGTGTTCCATTGTGAAAATACATATATTTTCATGATGAGGAAAACTCATTAAGTCCTTTTCATAATGAAAACTTTCTTGCAAAATAATTTAACAAAGTTTTAACGAACTTTAACTCTAATTAGATTTTCTTCATAAGCCTTTTCCTCTTCGGGCTCTTTTGTCCTATTGTGAATGAATAACCTTCTTCCAATCCCGTTCGACTAGAATGTATACACAAACAACTAAAACAGAGTCTAAGTTGTGCGGAGAGGAGAGAGTGAGAGTGAGTAGTCCAGTCTGAGACTCCAGGCCAGGCCACTGCCAACTAACCAAACTGAAAACCAAGGGGAAATATACCATTTCTTTCCTATAATATTTAAGTAGTTATTTCCCATCGTTAGCTTCTTTAGTCGGCACTAACTTGACAATATTATAATATTATAATTTAAAAGCCCTTTGTTTTCTTATCAATGCACAAGGAAAGAATCAAGATGCCCCTGCATTTTCTTTTAGATTATCATTATGCAACTGCAGACTTTTCTTCAACCTTCTCCTCTCAGAATATTTAATAGAGAAATCTAGTATAGTTCATATAGTGTGGACATATTATTATAGGAAACTATTTATATTGTTGTGTGTATAGGAAGGTTAAAAGGGAGTATTCGTGTAGAGATGAGGAAGTTGCAAATAATGTTGCCACTAGCTATAATCAAAAGACTAAATCTAGTACATAACTACTTCATTCCAAAATCACCATCAAGGAGATACTGTGGGGAGAGAGAGAGAGAAAATTGAGTAACTAGGAGAAAGAGAAATGAAGTAGCTACTCTGTGTGCCACTTGAGAGAATAGTGGAGAAAGTATTCGAAATAAGAATTGCACGGTGCATGGTGTCTTGTAATTTTGTGAAGGTGGCTCGAAAGATGAATGTGCCCAGAATGGAAAGGAACTGCTCTGATTGTCAGTGGAATTACTTGGTTTGTCTTGAGCAAGAGTTATTAATGTAATCGAATGAGACGGTGATTGAGAGGGAAAAGTGAAGGGGAAATTAAGCTTTGCGCTCATTCTCTTTGTACACCCAACAATAACTAAAATGACGAAGTAGGGAGTAAATGCCCAATAATGAGTTTCATCCTGAATTCCCGTTTCCAACATAAAGTCAACTCAATTTAAATAACGTCGAGGAGCTCACTCAGTCAACAGTGACCTCATTTCAAGACTCTTGCATTCAATACAGAGAAGAATATCTTAGGACGTGCATTTTCTCTCTCTTAAGTAGCTCTGGAGTAATCAGGTTTGCTTATTTTACATGTTTGATAGGAAGCTCCACCTTTTCCTCCAACTGCACAGAACGCAGAGTAAGAAAGAAGATGTACTTATTAGTGTATTTGCTTTGAAGAGCCATGTCTCACATCCGCACATGTTTTGTTCTAAGGAATTATTTTCAGTTACACACTAAATACTGAAATACAAGGAGCCATCATCCTATCTAATAAAATGTGTAAATCAACAGAGCTGGCCTATTAGTGCGGGAGTGCATGGGAATATTAATGATGGTGGAAGAATTTGTTAAAAGTAGAGGATATATTAATTATTATAGAGTACATTACTAAGTTTTAACTATAAATTCAAGTTTAGGAGCTATATGGACCAGTTTCTCTTCGGATAGATTGGATTGCATTAGATGGATGAAGTGCTAAAGTGGAACTTGTCGCTGGCACAATAAAGAGAAAGGACTTTCGACTTACTTATTAAGAAGTGTGTCTGTTTTGTGTAGTGTGTGTGAAACTATGAGGAGGTTGTATAGCACTCAGCGCATAGCCATGTACTTAGGAGCAGTACACAACTGTGAGTAATATACGGAGATATAAATGAGGCCATATAATGAGAGAAGTGCTCGGGATTCTATTGTTTATATCCTCATTCGCGTGCACTAGTTAGAGATAAATAGTGAGTCTAAGTGCAGATGGCTATGGCTACGGGTGTGCAGTGAATATTCGTAAGAAATGCATATTCCCTGTTCTGCGTGATGTTCTTGGAAGAGAGAAAGAGAAAAGCTAACGATAAGTGAAGCTAAAGTAAAGTACAAGCACCTTCACTATTTCCTTCTCTTCCCCATTAAATGATTGCCATTAATGTTTTGCGGAAAAACTAAGTGGTTCCTCTCAAGTCTAAGGAAAAACTTTCTGATGATATTCTATAATGCGAAATTCATGTATCTTTACATTTGCTCTAACTTCCATCAAGACAAAACGCAGAGTTCTTCCAGTCGAGCCACCAAAGGACCAAATACCGCATTTTTCTCTTTGTGCAGTTCCATGAAACACGGAAAATGAATTAAACTTCATGACACCATCCCTCCTCATTATTATTATTCCACATTCACCTAATCACAATCTGCCTCTGACAGACAACAGAACAGAGCCGGGCCAGGCCACGCACAAAGCTTAACTTTACTTTTACAACACCAACTCATACCCCGGGCATTGGGACTTGCTGTCTCCTCCCTATACTCTTACTTACTTATGTGGCTATACATATATCTGCTTATAAGTAAACAATGCTATTAGACGTTGTGCTGCTGCTGTCGTGGATAGAGGCAAGTCAACTCAGCCCATCCTACACACTTTAAATAAAACGACATCATTCTCATGAAAAAGGAGGAAGAGCGCCTATAGATTTATGCCATTCCTTCATTATATTCTCCGACTACTATTTATATAGGAAAATAAACTTGAATCCCTGGTCTGCTGTTCTCTTCCTAGTCAAAGTCTCCAACTTTAAATTGCAGTAGATTGGATTAGCTACCTTCCTCCCTCATCTCACATCGCCGTCGATTCATACCCATATCTTTTCACGCAGAGAGCAAACTCCAATATTTATCATCTCATCACAGGAGAATATACCTACATCAGATGAGATCAGTGCCACTCCTTCTGTGACTAATCAAAGAATGGATTTCCCTCAAGGATTCATAACTAATGCCTACAACGAAATAAAATGCAACCTCTACTTTTTCTCTATCTTTCCGGGTCAATTCCAAAGCACAGAGTACCTGTTAATTTATGCCGGAGATATCTTATCGTATTGACAATATAAATATATATCATACCAAGGAGAAGTAACTGGATAGGTACACAATTTCCAACTTCTATTGCTACAATCATTCCAAATATTATTTTTAGATCTTTAGATCAGTTATTTCAAGGACGATTTTTTTTAATTTAACTAGTAAGGCCAAAAATCCCAAAACATTATTAGAAACATGATTTGAATAATTGACGAGATATTTTGAGTAGAGAATAAAAATGAGTGACAAACAGTTTTTTTAACTGATGTCATTGTTCTACTAGTTTTAGATTTGTAATAAACAAGTCCATGGATGTTAAAGAAGTGAACAGTCGAAAAGCAGAAGCGGGGCTAAAAGAGCATTATCATTGGCTGAATGGACGGAAGTGTCTACTTTTGTACCACAAAATGTGGGGCTACTTAAAGATAGAATCTGAATTTGTGCATACTACGCGTGAGATGTCGAATATATTTGTGAGAGAGATTTAGATAGGGCTTCCTGGATGGCATTATTGTGGGGCAGAGAGAAGGAGAGTGAAGAATGAGAGTGAAGTTATCTCGGAGCCATATAATCCAAGGTAATGGAAATGGAGGTAAGAGCTTTAGTCAAATAGTCAAATTTACAATCCACCCAGGAATTCTTCAGGTTCATCTGGATTTATTGAGATGGGATAGCTAATATGTATGGAATAAATATTTGACAGGGGCTCCGCAAATGGCTCAACCCTCCTGATCTTCCCAGAGACATGGGCATGCATCGGCTCTCTGAAAAGGTAACAACTTCTCCCGGTCTCTGGTGACTGCTGCATTGGAATCCTTTCCACCTTGATCTATGACCGCTCATTCTCCCCACAAAAACTGACCAGAAACCCAGGCGAAAACTTCGTGCCAAGCTAAACTTAAAGCCTCCAAACTTATCACACTATTCCCTAACTACTAATATCTCATGTGGCATTACGATTACGACTCCAAATGCCCAATCCCATTTTATACCATAACACTACATTCATCTATCCACAGCCTCCCTACGTACTTTGCATTCCGATCCATGTCCATCTAATCACAATGCAGGGGGCTCAAAAACCGTCCCTACTCCCAACAACCATATTCATGCCTCAAATTCCATTTCAAATTTTCGCTGACTGGAATTTTTTAGAACCACGGAATTTAAATCCTTATTCATATATAAAGGAAATTGATTTCGAAATATTCTCATCTTAAAATATAAAACCATTATATTTGTATTTAATATGCAAGCTAATAAATTAGTAAACCAAAAACATTTTGTTAAAATTACGTTTTTTAAATGGGGAAATAAATTGTGGTCAATTAAGTTGATTATTAACATACTTTATTTAAAATCCAAAGGGCACTACAAGTAGTAAAATTTTTAGCAATTGTTCTTTCAAAGTTTCATGTATGTTTGAAAGGTAAAAATATATGTGAATTGTGTAATTTTAAGAGAATTGCAATTGCATCTAGGTTGCGTTGTTAGCTTTAGTTAGGAGGGAATTGAGGGGAAATTTCCATTGAAAATATTTTCTGCGCTAGGTACTAATCGAGAATGTGAGAAAATAAAGAGCCTCTAAATTCATTCTCTATAAAAGTAACAATGCTAAAGCTTCCTTTTGTAGAGCTGTGAATAATTTAATCGACAAATCCTTTAGATGCAGATTGATTAAAGAAAGGAAGGGAAAGAAGAGCGAAAGTGTTTACACTGAAGTCTGGTAAGAGTAAGACAAAGTGTAATAGATTGAAAGTGAGTGCTGAAATAAGGTGAAGAGGCGGAAAATGCATAAGAAGTGGGAAAGTGAATTGAGAAGAGCTGGCTGATTTTGAGCTGACAATTCGTAAAGAGCGATGTAGACAGAGTGCAGGAGAGTAAAAGGAAAAGTGTTGAGGAGAGGAGCGACTTTCTGTCTCCAAACATAATATATCTAACTAAAGTAAGCTAAACTAAAGTAAACTTAAGCTAAACTAGATAAACTGGAGATGGGT
Organism: Tomocerus minor; assembly: GCA_009936455.2. Lineage (NCBI taxonomy): Eukaryota > Metazoa > Arthropoda > Collembola > Entomobryomorpha > Tomoceridae > Tomocerus > Tomocerus minor. Next base: position 893,548 of record JAAAYG020000009.1, read on the forward strand.
AGGTAGTTGTCGTAGATAGCACTAGATTGGTAGCTAGAGGTAGGCAAGAGTATGAGAATGCGTGAAGGATTGAGAGTGAGGATCCTCCGTGTCTCCGGAGAAGACACAACTCGACTGTCTTTAAGAAAGGACAATAATAACGACTTAGATAGCTAAGGGTTGTTGGGATATAGCGAGGGACTGTTAAGTACTTCGTGTATGAAGCATCCAGGGAGTGAAAAGAAAGCGAGAGAATGTAGGTGGAGGGAGGGCGCACGAGAGAGTAAGGTCTCCACAAGAAGGAGACTGATTGAGAGACCGCAAGGAAAGAGCAAGTAGTACTTCTGAACAGGGTGAGTTCATTTTGGTGTTTTCATTAGCGATTTTGATAATGCGAAAGTTGGTGAGTAGAGTAGGTTCAGATATGTACATATATCTTGATTCCTAGCAAAGTGATATATATGAGAGAGAGAGAGAGAAGGATTGGGCTGGAGATAGCACAAGAGACGATATTCTCTCAAATTGACTTGACTTTCTTTTCCTTGACTTGACTTTAGCAACTTGAGACTTGACTCCACTGCCTACGTACACAGATCCTTACTTACCCGCACCGAAGAAGCAGGGACAGACTCCTGTTCCAACTACCCGGCATTACCTACCTACACGAAATTCCTCTGTGGTAAGTGGAAGGAGAAAATGGAAGAAGGGTCAACTTCGGGTTGGCTGTTAGCTGCCAGGCCGGGGCAGATGCTTACAATACGTTACGCTCCTCCACTCTACCTAAATACATGGCACACAGCCGACTTACTTACTTACTTGCTCACGACGAGACTCAGAGCTTCCTCTCTCCTAATGCAATATAACTCTCAGTCACAGTCAGATTGTATGGAAAACGAAAAAGCCGGTAGGAAAATGGTATAGAATGAAAATAAATCCCTTTGCTTAATAGACTGCAACATGAATTTGCTATTATTTCCAAGAAGAAGACCGATTCGCTAGATCGGTAAACATAGAATCTGAAAATGCACTTTGCTCTCCATTCCCATCCTAACTTTCCTCCATCCTTTTCCTTACTCTCTCCGACTTGACTTCCCTGCCTTGACTTTCCCGTCCCTTTCTTCCCTTCCCCACTATATCCTCTCTCTCTCTCCCTCCATTACACTTTTACTTTTACACACTCGCTCATATTGTTCCTGCGAACGTATTTACCAACACCACCTCCTCAGCCAACTTTAATATAATACAAACTTAGCTACCTAAGTATACGTACACATAAACACACAGTTACTTACTCCTTTATATCACTTCGCTATTTACTTATAGACACAACGGACGCCAACAACCGAACCCCACTCTTTCCCCTCTCTCTCTCTCTCTCTCTGTCCTCTCTTGCAAGCCTCTACCAAAAAGAGAGTGCCACACATTTATATCCAATTCTATCGACACCACACACTAGTTTAATGTGAATGTAAATATGTGGTAAGTGTCAAGAGCATTATAAATGTAAGCCAACTCAATTCACGCAGTGAGCAAGTCCATTTCCCAACCTACAAAATCACTCTCAAATACCAGTCCCCGCTTCTGATCTCTTCTTCCAAAAACTCATTTCAAACAGTCAAAGGTTCATTCTTCTTACATAATATTGACACATTCAAGCATTTTATATAAATGTTTATAGATGAAATCTTGATCGTAAATTACTACGTTAATTGTGAAATAGTAATAATAAAGAATTGGATTTTAAGAAATTTGTAAATACATTTTAATTAATTGGAAGGTTTTTAATGGAGTAAAGGATCGATAAAACATTTTTTAGTTTGTACATGAGATATCCTGTAAAGAATGAAAATGATTATGCTGAATCACTGAGAGAAAAAAAAGGTTTTCTGTTGACAGCGGAGATATTTATTCATTTCTGAAAGAAAGGAGAAAGCCAGTAAGACGATGTAGTCCCTCACAAAGTTATCATTTACAATAAGCTTTACAAAGCTGACTTAATGAGCAGTTCGTTTACGCACATGTTTTTGTAATTTTTGGTGGTTGCATAAGGGAAACTAATTGCCCTCAAAATGATATTATGCAACTTGAAATGTCGTCACAATTGCGGAAGTTTCATCAAAAAATTCGGGCAATAGGAAAAGCAAGGACAAATTTCTAATGAGAATAAGGAAAAAATGGGAATAATTCCTAGCTGGATAACGAATGTAAAAAAATCCAGCGTATTGTATGTCGTTTTATGAATGCATAAATTACCTGTGCATATTTCCCTGATGCGATAGTTAGCTGAGGAGTGTAAACATCGTTAGTGTGTTACGATGCAAATTGGAGGATCATTAAAAATTTCCTCGTCATGAGTGACTAAAATGTCAGTCGGTAGTTTTTGGGCTGAGCTAATAACAAAGTTAATTATGTGTGGTATAGTGTGCTTAATGTTGTAGAGAGCGAATGTCTCCACAGTTATTAAAAGGAGGACTCGAACCAATTAATGGGAACGGATCCGCCTCTGCGGCGGAAGCCACCCTGAGTGGAGTCTTGCAACTGAACTCAGCTCATTCCGCGTAATATGATGAAGTAATATGTCTGGTAGGGATCCTGCTGTAAGAGCTATAGAGATAACTATGTAAGTGGCGAACAATATAATCAAAGGCTGCTCTATAGCCAAATAATAAGGCACGGAGGGAGGACTGATAATAATATTATTTCTTATGACGTAAGGAGGACTCCATGCAACTCATCACAGCATTTCTCTGCGCTAAATAATTGGAAATCAGAGTCTTGACTTGAGTTGAGTCTAATTTAATTTTGTGTAGCACGGTGCATTTTTGATGGTGGCGCCTAATAAAATCATATAATTGCATAGCTAGTTATTCTAAATGATAGTAATGGAGGAGAATTCATAATTCATTATATGCCTATACAATAATTACTTGACTCGCCATATATCTAGCTAAATAGTGGATAGCAATTATGTAGGACGAGGAAACAAAGACAACTATAAATCTGTCTGAATTTAATAAACCTTAGTTAAATAAGAGTGCACATATAAGAGATAGACTGTAGTACAGGAATATCGTGTATATACAAAGGTGGCTGTTACTAGTGAGGAACAATATTAGACGTAAGAGAATCCTTTGTGTACATATCGATAAAGAGCAGAGAGAGAACTTTCATATATTAAACATCCCAGAGATAGTTAGCATTTGAAAAGTATAGGCATAGTGGTAGTTAGTTTTGGATTTGGATGAATATTAGGAGAACGTGATAACAGGAGATAGATTAAATGGGCACGTCCCCTTGTCGGCGAAGCCATTGACATTTAATATTGAAAAAGATGATAACCAAATTGCCATTTCACGGTAGTGCGAGCTAATTAGATTACGTATAGCAGGTGAACTACATGTACAGCTATAGGAGTGTAGACGGGGATTGTCTCCTGACTAGACAGCCCACCACAGAGCATATAGAAGTCGTGGCTCACGGATGAGACTATAATAAGTGTGTGGAGCCGGAATGAGAGACAGAGCTCTGGTAGGCCATTGTGGAGCACAATGCTGATTGAATGAAAGTGAGCATGAGGGATAGAGTCAGGGAATAGAATGGAATAATAATAATAATAATAATAGTAATAATAATGGAGAGAGGGAAACGTACCGGTGACGTTGTCAGACTTGACTTCGGTATTGTGCATTTTGCCCACTGTGTGTATTCCTCTCTCTCTCTCTCGGTGGTTATATTCAGTTTCCCTCTTCCGACTCCTCAGTTAAGTCAGTTGGATTCAGATCAGGAGCCAGGAGCAGGAGCTGCAAATTTAGCGATGCTCCGAGTGAAAGTGGTTGGAGCCTTAACTGCTTTCTCTTCTTCGCCCACACTTTCTATTCGAACCCACACGCTCGCAACTCAAACTCAAGTCAACTCAATCACGAGCTTAAGATTAGATTTTAGCAAAAGCCTCTGACACCTCTTCCTCTCTGATATTCCCACTGTTTACAGTTTAATACGGCCTCACTTCTTCTTTAATTCTGCCAAGAGCCCTTTCATCTTCTCAGATCACAACTCCGTTCTCTCGCCTCACTCCGTCCGCACACTCACTTCCAACAACAGACCTGAGGACAAAAACAAAATTTCATTTTCCACAACATTGTCATTTCATTAGCAAATCGATTAGTTTATTAAACTCATTGTTTAATAGTCGACTAATCCTTACATAATCCCTGGCCTATAAGAAATGACTATTTACTATTATTAAGGAACATTATATATCCCAAATCCTATGTGCTATATATTCTTCTACTGCATTCTCACACATCCAATTATTTTATCACTGCATGTAGATGTGATGGAAGGAGGAAGGTTTTTGAGCCATGTTTGCTCAGCACCTACCAATGCCCATTAGCAATGTTTCACTTTAATTAAAGGACATTTTAATAGCTACCTACTGTAAATTGCACACATTTAGGAAATTACATGAGATTATTCAATGCCGTGCTAATATTTTGACATGACATGCTACATCCCACTTTATTCATAGATAAATAAGTAAAAGACTTAACAAATTAACTTTGCTTTAATATTGTGCCTCTCTAAACCCAAGTTGGCTAATGCTCTTTTTGTCCTCACTCTTATTGTACGAGAACAAATGGGAAAAAGTGATTTTCGCCCATAATGGAACTGCATGGCATGAGCGACAGGAAGTCAAAATCAATAGACCAAACGCAAGTACAAAGTGTAGAGTGGTTTCGTTGTCTCTTCAAAATCGAGTCAGTCTGCAATTTATGCAATACATAAAGTGCAATGCCTCCAGTCATGTTAAAAGAAAAGAAGGCAATGATGTGATAGGTGGCCAACTCGCTAGACTACACATTGATCTTCGTTTTGTGAGTCAATGTCGCTCTTATATCTACCATCCACTCCCAGCCGGCACTCATACCACATACTCTCAGCTTCGATTTATTTTGCCGGAATACAATTTCAGAGACAATATTTTCCAGATAGTAGCCAGTGATCCAATTCACAAACACTATGTCCTATTTTACATTTACGATCCAGATTAACAGGAAAAACATATAATAGAACTCCGGCAACTATTTGTGTCGCTAAATAATAAATTCTGTTGGAAAATGCTCGAAGGAAACTATATTAAAGTTTTCACAATTTTTTTTATTTTTCTTGTTGTTATGCATTAATAAACATTTTTAATAGTCAAAAATATCACAAAAAAAATTAGGGCAGCAGGGTTTGAATTTCATTATCCATGAAGAAAAAGTAGAAAAGAACTTTATGATTGATGGGGAAATATATTTTGGAAATATTTTTCAGGAAATATTATTTCGGGGAATTCAATGATTTTATGGCACTAAAGCTAAATAAATGAATTTTTTAAAGATTAATTATTGTGTTTTGAGTATTAAATCTATTGAATACCTATTAATGCTCATTTTAAGAATTGTGTAACATGATTATTTAATATTGAGGAGCATTATTGGAGTCGTATTGTGGGAATGGCCAGCTCAAACGATAATATTTAATATAAAGGATTTACGAGCACGACAAGAAAAGTAAGTGACAATGAGTCAACATCTCCAGATGACTACTACGACCTAGTATTTAGTATATTGAGCGGTAAGTAGGTATGTGTATAAAGAGAAGTGAGGCAAAATATTTTCTTCTGAGCAAAGGCATTAGAGTCTATGATGTATAAAGGCAGGATGCAATATCCGGATTTTATATCTAGAAACACCAACGTCGACCTGACGGATATGGGACTGACACGGGCTAAATGGATTCAAGACTTGAGGCTTGCTCCAGTCAACTCAGCTGTTTGAATTACATTTACTTAGTCCAATGCACGCCATTCCATCCACTACTATATTCCCTACTTACATTTCTGGCAAATATAACGTACATGGCCTTAGTGGTGTCTCTTACACTTCTGATACAATCTTTTAGTTTACCAACTGCATAGCATATTCCTATGTCATGTACGTACTAATATTTTATGCGACATAATCCAAAAATATTGCCAGTTAGTTTTGCCCTATCATTTTAACCGAAGCCCCAATAATAAAAAGTACTGGGACAATCCATTTGTAGATTGTGGCTAATAATTTCTTTACTGTGGCCTTCATGTTTGACACTAAAAATACGCTACTGTTACCATTTACATTTTTATAACGAAAAATGTAGTCTAAGTTTTATTATTGAAAAGAGCCCAATAAAATCAGGAAATAACTTCTATTTTTAGAAACATTTAAATAAAAACATTACCCACTTATTTTTAAAAATATTGCTTAAAATGTATTTGTTTCTAACAAAAATCAACAGTACTTGTAATTATCAAAAAAAGAATTATCAAAGACTTTCTATAAATCTAAGAAATATTTGGTAAGTACGATAAAGCATATCGGTATAAAGTATAGTATTGATGCATATACGTAGGTATGTGTATAAGAAATGTACACTAGTGAATTATTGCTGGTAAGAAGGCCGGTAGTTGAGGTTACTTGAAAAGGGAGAAATCTGTCGATTGAAAGGGATAGGATAAGAGTAAATTCAAGAGGGAAGGTTGGGATGAAAGAGACGGTGTGTGTATTTACTTTTCTGCTCACTTTACATTGTGGAGTTTGGAGGAGGGCAAAGAAGCAATAGGGACATGATACAAAGTATGTGTTTAGAGGAGAAGAATTTGTGAAAGAGATTTGGTCGGAGTTAGCTAAACTAATGGAGAATGGTGTGTGGGAAGCTGGAGCAGGCTAAAAGAAGAAGGAAAGTTGTGAAAATGGAGGAGGAGAGATAAAAAGAGGGAAATAGTTACATTAGTGAATAGTTGGCCGGTTTGGTTTGGCGTGGACGGCGGACTCGTTATTATGCCTATCTCTCCGTATGAATAAATGTAGACTGCTCTTTATAAGTCCTGCCTGGCTGGCTATGAGTGTTTGGGCTGGGCGAGGAGCTCAGAATAAGTGTGTTTGTGTCTGTGTAGTTAAAGGGAAGAAAGCAAAGAATAAACGGGAGTGAAAGGCATGGTGTTTTGGAGAAAGTGGATGTTGGTGTGCTGCAGATTGAGTAGAAGAGGCAAGGGCAGACGAAACATAAGAGTTGCATGGCAAATATATCAGCTTTTCTGCCTTTCCCATCACTTCAGCTTCACTCCTTGTTCAACTAAAGCTGTCTCACTCTGCCGAAAACCTTTTTCGAAAATTGCTTTTTTTGTGAATGTGCTAAAATTTTCATGAATTTCTCCTTCTTGTGGAAGACTTCTCTTTCCTTATCTTCCCAAGTGCTCTTCTGTCTTTTTCCTAATACTATCTGATGGATAAATGTCATTTTTGTTTTTAAGAGATCGTCTCATCCCACTTATTCCTCACACACAACCAATAGCACTAGCACGTAATACCACAGCCCTAACACACACTTTTATATCTCCGGCCTAAAGCAACTAGATCCTCTACAGTGTTAGCAGCCCAATACTCCACAGACATTTTATTCATGCTCCTTCTTACTGCCTGCCCAAGCCTTCCACAGTCAATCAACATAATACACAGAAACACATACTCTCTGATATCTCACTATTTATCTAATGTACTTAACTTGAAAATCCAAAGACAGAAAGAGAGCAAAGAAATATCTGTGCGCTGTCCGTTAAGGAGTTTCGACACTAGAAAAAGAATATCAGCTATAGTATCTAGTCTACCTTCCCATTCACAGCGTATCCATCTTAAACATGTTCTACTGTAATGCAGTGTGTATATGCACTAGATAAGTAGTTCGTCTCTTTCAATCTTAGAATCTACAGGCGTACAATTCAACGGATTCTTTAACTCTGTCTCCACTCTCCGCTATGAACTTCTTTGTTCATTCACAACAATTATGTAATGCTTCAAGTGAATATAAAATCAGCTGAGCAGCTAATCCGCTAGCCGAATTCATGCAGAATGATTTATCAATTTTCATTTTCTCCCATAACACACATAATTTATTGTATTATAAAACTTGAGAGTTCTGAAACTATCAATGTAAAAACCTTGAGTGTTTAGAAATGTCTGTGATTAATGACTAGATAATCCATGATATATAAAATGGCCATTTCTATTATAATGACGATCTTAAGAAATCGGAAGTTTTGCCTAGGTAGTTGGGTATTGCCATTGTCCATGTCCAACTGTAGAAAGTAATATAAAATGATGTGTAGAATATATAGAGAAGCTATGCAAGTGTGTTTTGTGCAAAAGTACGTATTATCTAATTCGTCTACAGTCGTGTGACAGATACTTCGCTTGACCAAAGAGCACGTATTGCATTGCTATGGTCTGACACAAAGGTATGTGGTACTAGCTATTAATAAGGCAGATAACTAGAAAGCAAAATAAATGGGGAAAACTCATATTACTTCATACTATTAGTTTTATTCCACCATGTGTCTTTGTCTCCTTCCGTCGACTCTTTCCATCCGACATACGACAGATACAATTAAATTAGCTCAAGAGGAGATTGGACAAATAAAATATAAATCAGTCCTATAGAGAGACTCCCTGCAGCCATAGTCATATCCATGTGCCCTCTCTCTCTCTCTCTCTCTCTTACTAATATACTGTACTGTTATGCTAGTGTACATATTACCTAGCTGGGAGGATAGGCTGCTACATAATAATAAGATGAGCCATGAATCCATGAGACACAGGCCAGGAGTGTATAGCCAATATATTTATGTGTACAGGAGGAGAGACTGAAGTCTTATAACAATAATATTGCTACTTGCTACCTACTTACACTCTTCCCATCAATTCTAAGAAGGAAACCGAAGCACTTAGTTCAAATAAACCCATCAACTATAACTGTAAGTATTTTTCTCGGTCAATCCTAATAACCAACTAGACAGTCCAACATTCGTGACCTGTCAACCTCCCGAAATTGCTAGCTTTCCCCCTTTCCATTGATTGTCAAGCTTGATTTTATGGTTTCTTATGTACGGAATACATATGTAGCATTGAATTGCCTCAGTTGAATTTTATCAAATCAATTACTGACTATCAGAATCCAGTTCAAGACGACTTATCCAAACCAGACTAGACGAGGCAGGGCATACGTCTACCTCTTTCCTTTCTCTGAGCACAGATAATACCCGCCTAATTCACATTACACTCTATACTGCAGAGTTGAAACGTAAGCACACTACACAAATCCATTCCAATAGCAGAGCATAATATTATTTACCCAGTAGTTCTCTTTTATTTTTCTCTAGACATCTTTATGAAATAAAATGAGTGTCCCATATTGGCTAATATTCCAATGTTTAAAATTAATTTCATATATTAAGCCTGCTAATTTTTCAGTTTTCCTAAGTTACAATCATTTAAATGCGATTGCGTCATATTATTCAGTTGATAGATAAAAATCAATCTTTTCTCGTATGCTTCACAATTTTAAATCAAAAGGAGTTCGTATTACTGTTTTGTTTTGGATGTACTTCTTTCTACCTTCAAATGGAGAAAGAAACAGAAAAGAAGTTGGGAAGCGGTTGAGTAGGAATAATAAGAAATTATTGGAAATAAAAATGGGTGAGTGGAAGAAGGGAAGTAAATAGCTACGTTGTAAGAGAATCAGAAGTCAAGTCAAGCAGCATGGCATCGACTACTAAATAGAATTGGGTGACGTGTAGGAGCGTAGTTTTTCATATGTTGGTAGTTGCTAGTTGTACAAAACACAGTTAAGTTGACATCGATCCTAATCAAAGAAGTAATGAGTTTTTTCTCTGTTAGTTGTTATAACAAAGGTAATCACTCATAATGGAAAGAGTGACAGAAGAGAGATAAATAAAGAAACACTCAACTCAACTGAGTCAATTATATTTTTGTATAGGGAAAGGCAGGTGCAGGAAGAAGTGGCTATCATGCGAGGAGGGAAGTGTAGTCTCGTCTAGTACCTGCTGCATATTATTTCATATAAGGCTCGTTATATAGAGTGGAGAGGAAGTATGGAAAAGCAGTAGAGTCATTACAGGAGATTGGGGCGTTGTAATGTAAGTAATGTAGGGCTAACACGAAAGCATGAGAGTTGCAAGAGCATAGGAAAGATGTGATGGGCACGTGAGATAATAGAGGACGATGAATGAGGAGAAGGAAAAAGAAAGTATTAAGAAAAGTGGAGTCTCTAGTTTCTTTCTCATGATCAGTTTAGTTAGATATATAAAATAAGGCTCCGTACATAGTTGGTAATGGCTTGGTAATAACTTATTACCTACAACTTACAGCCTCGTCCTCTTCAAATCTCATCTCGACTCTATATCTGCCATCTAGACATACACAAGAACTAGCTCCCATTCTAAGTTTCCAGAGAAAGCTAGTTTCCTAAATCAGCGTTTTTTGAGTTCGTCTATTTTAGTAATTGAAAGTTGTAGTGGAATAATTGAAAGTACATCGGCAGACACATTAGATTGTACATAGTTGGGAATTAACCAGAGATTTTGTCAGGAGTGCAGACGGGATGCTGAAAGAAAAAGAGTTTGCTGTTGGATTCCATGTGAGGAATTGAGGAGTGGTTGAAAATGAAATGAGACAGAGGGACAAGGGAAATGAGATGAGATGCGAAGATAGGTGAGCAGTGTCCGTAGGAAGAACAAGATACATTCCTCGATGATATGTAGAGAGAGTAGAGCGGGAAGGAATGGGGCTATAGCTGTGTATGTGTGCAGTCAGAGGAGGATTGTGTGTGGGTGAGTTGAAGACAGACTCGTCTCAGAGCTCGGAATTGTCTAAAGAGGATAGAATGGTGGAAGGAGAGGGATTTCCCAATAAATCTTCAATTATCAGAGTAATCAACGGAAATGCAACTCTTTTTGATCAGTTCTAGTTTCTCTTGTCTTTGTCTTTTTCTAATTTCGCGATAAAGCATCAGCGAAAAAGTAACAAGAGGCTTATATGGGACGTGATTGGAAAAAGTAATTTCTCAATCTGAACCATCAGTGGCTTCACTTGGCTTCGTTTGGCTTTCCTCTCCTTCTCAACCTTAGGACTTGCTCCCGTTCCGTCTGACGCTTGCTACCCTACAGCTCTACTAGCTACCGAGTGAAAGAGAGGCAGCTCGCAGGAGCACGACATCCAGGCAACTTGCACCCAGACTCTGTTTAGCCATATTTATGGCACGGGAAAGACATAAAGACATCATCTTATATAAACTTCCTATTATATTGCATTACATTAGAGTTAGAAGTTGATGATGAGAGTGATTGGGCCAACTTTCCAGACTCCAGCTTTATTGTTAGTTTAGTTTCAGTTTAGTCCACTTTAGCTAGCGTCTTCCCACCACCCCAACTCCCTTCCTCCTCATATCATTCACCAGCCTCTGGGCACTCCCAATCTCAACTCTATCGGAGCAGCAGCACAAATAACACAGGCAAACCTCCAGCTACTCGCATTACACCAGCCGAGTTTAGTGTCGATGTAGACAGAAATGAAATTATCCCATCACTACCTACATCTATATGCAAACTCCTTATTCATAATTCCGAATCCACAATTTGCATATTCAGGCAGAAGACACACTTTCCTAAATAGGCGCTTGATAAGTGTTGATACGTATTAATTGGACTTTTCTTTATGATATTTATAACCTTGTTAATATGACAATATCAAATTTCCTTATAATTATACGAAAATTAGAACTAGGTTTTGACTGTTGACATTTTTATTTCTATTTAGCATACCAAGACGTACAATAATGATATGATTTTTGATGAATATTGTATGTAATAACTCCTAACAGCTAAGTACATTATAGTCGACTAAAAGAGCAATCAAAAATGGTTTGTATGTATAGGAGAGGATTTTGTGGGAAGTGACGGGATTGGGGAGGAAAGACTTTGGTGAAATTGTTCAAGTGTGTATGAGATAATATTGTGTGCATGTGACTACTTAATTAGGAAGGGAGTGGAGGAACGGTGCTCAATTTCATGGGATTTTTGTGCTGAAAATGTGAAGGAGAGTTTATAGGAAGTTAACTAAGGTTGACAATGGTTGTTGGTGGAAGGAGGAAGAGGCTAACTATTTGCCAGAGACTACCTAGAGCCCGACGGTTGCACTCTCTTCATCCCAGTTCATCCTTGGCTGGAGAGCAGAAGCGAAGGAGAGAGTGCTCTGCTGTGGCGTGGCAATGTAGGAGCAAATGAATGTATTGAGGAAGGAGGAATGTTCCGAGAGTTCCATGATCAACTTAGTGTGAAATTAACTTAAGAGTCATCAGAGATAAATAGGAAAAGGTTCTCTTCTTTCTGGAGAGAATAAATCTTGGACAAAGGTTGAAAAGTGTAACGAACATCTTCAGGATTAGTAGTTAGCCTCGCAGATTTATAGAGTTTCACTTTGCTTCGCTTCTCTCTATGCGAACAGAGAGAGAGTGAACATCCTGACCTGACTACACTTTAGCTTAAGCGTCTCTTTCTGTTGCCTCTTTCTTACGATTAGCCACTACACTACACTGCACTACACTCTCAGAGACACACAGCCCAATCCATTCTCTCTTTCTCTCTCTCTCTCTCTACAAATGAAACTAAGCACTTACACAGGAAGACTTACTGTGTACATAGAATGCCAAGCCAGTAAACTGACTCAATCACCTAAGCTAACATAGCATAACATTGCTCGGCACAAGATAGAAAACACCCCGTCGTGATACGACAATACTTATTCTCCAGCAACAGACAGACCTAATGAGTAAACAACCTAATCTTCCTACTTTCACGATAAAATTCACTCAACTCATCCATCACAAATCCGTACTATACATCTTATGCAAATACAATAACTACTGATTAGCATCATACAACTCCTTTCACCTGAATACATTATCATTGTCTTGAAGACACTTTCAAATATCCTACTGTTTTCGCACGAAATTAATTCACTTCCTTGTGCTTAGAATTTATTTAGGAAAAAGCGCACAGTTATTCTATTCAAATACAAGATAATTCATTTTTAATTCTCATTTTTTGCTGCTTATTGTAGGAAATTACCTTAAGTGCGTCAGTAAAGCATTTTTCAAAGGTGAAATTTTAAATTGTCCTTACCTATAAACAATACGACAATCTAACAAAAGTTGTAAGTTGTACTTTCTTTAGTTCAATCTTTGAATTCAGAAAAACCTAAAATGATAATGAGGGACATTTAAGGAAATTAAAACAATTACTATGGAACGGAAATTAATTTGCATAATAGTGTACCTTTTACTGATATTTTGAGTTACGAAGCAATCCCAAGATTTATTTAATAGCTCTGGCAATTTTGCTAGAAGTCAAGAAAGAGTTTCCTGCACTGTGTGATAATAAATTAGTACAAGGGCTTTTTAAATATCATTTCCCTTTGAGATTATCCTATCCACTCAGGAGTGTTTTCCGAAAGGTCAACGTTGAATAGGTGAAGGAAAATAAAGTATAGGTAATGCACTCCCCTGTCACGTCGCTTCCTTCATATCTCTTGCCATTCTATTGACTCAAAAGACAGGTTGTGCAATGCGAGGGGAAATAAATTTGAGTGACGGACGTAATGCTGTTCTCCTCTACCGTCCTTTCCATTCCTTTTTCTCTGAAATGTCTGCCGGAGAAAAACTGAGGAAAAAATCGCCGACTTATTCCCTCAAGATTAATTGCTTAAGCTCACGTGAAAATTAAAACTTTAACTAGGTACTGCACCTTTCCCCTAAAATATTTTTCAATTTGGCCAGAAAACTTTTCTGAAGAGTTTCCTTCTTTTCTAATTTAGTGTTAAAGATCAGCTTTGATTGAAGGCGAAACATTTCATAGCTTCCTCAATCATCAGCGAAAAGTTGCAATTTCAATTGATGGAATTGGAATTCTCCATTGATCAACACAGTCGCCAATTAATATCAAATGCTTTCTGTAATAGATAAGCTCCACTTGTATGCTTGCCAATATTTAGTTCTCCTGATTAATTACATTTTAAATGTGATTCATGATCACATGAAAACTTTTGCTAATTGATTTGAATTTAGTTAATTACAGGTAGCAACTAAATAGCATTGAATGCAATTCATTATTTTTTTCAATGGGGGCTGTTATCTGTTCAATTGTAAATATGGTTTTCAACTGAACAGATATTCATTACTTAACGGCTTGAATAAAGAATCTCGTTGTCAAATATTTTGAAAGATCCCATAGCTGTGCGGAGAATCTCTGAGGCTCACTTTAGAAGACTTGACTTGGCTATAGATGATATAAGGACTGTTCGCAGAGGAACTATCAATCACAAAATAGAAAAACCATCCGGCAGAATATTATGAGCAATAGAGCTAAGGATGCTACATAATAGAAGAGAAGTGGAGTGAGAGAAAACTTTCCACTCTCCCCGATTGATTTTCACTATTTGCAGGAATTGGCTTTTTCTCACATCCTCCTTCCTCAGACTGGGACCTAAATATTTAAGTTGGCTTTCTTGGTTGCTACTCTCCGAATATTCACTTACTGGGATGGTGTGGCATGGACCGATTACAGATTCAGATACTGCTCGAGGACAAGTTATCACACCACTTACCAGTGAGTATGCGTCTGCATTGTGCCCCCGTACAATGTACACATCTTATAGCTTTTATTTGCTAGGCATTATCACCCACTCACTATACGAACACACACTTTGTGGTGGCTGATATGAACTGGATATTAGGAAATGGAGAGCGATAGTGCAGATATCATAAGCGATGAGGATGATGGCATGGATGAGAGACACTCTTCTCCTCTGGTTATGTTGCGTATTAGTCGAGCACACATTTTCATTCACCACTAATCTCTATGCATTATACGCACTGCATCCTCACATCAATAAGTTGAGAAAATAGCTCGACAGCACCTTTGTCCCTAAATCCAATTTATCTAACTCTCTTTGCCAATAACTTCATTTCTTAGTGCCTTTCGTCTAAAAAAGAGAAAAAAACATAAATCTTACATCGCAGTAAGTACACGCAATAGTAGCAAGTGTTAAAGTAATTTCATTTAATTTATGCATGTCATTTAATGAAGATAGGTCTTACAATTCTGATTTTCTGATTGTGACTTAATCACCATGCTTTGTCTCACGTCTTTTCTTGTTCATTACATTTTACTTTATATATTTAAATATAACTATATTTTCAAACAAAAAATATTCGCCAGGATATTTGATTTAGCTGCCTATGTATTTGCTTCTATTTTTACATATTTTATTTGTGTGCTTAGACAAAACTAGCCAAAAGTAAATGATGTTATCAATTTTATTGAATAAAAAAACATAGTAACAACTTCTTATTTGCTAATGGAAATTGCATAGTAAAAGTAAGAGATAAAATAGTAAATTCAATTATTTTTCAGTTAAGTACAGCATTCAAGACTTAATTTCCTTGAAGCCGCTACAAGTGTATAGCAACTGAGTCAACTACGCAGCATTTGTAACGTACGAGCGTGTGTCTCACGTATCTGTATCCTAAACTTGGCTGCGTTTTTATATTTATGTGTGTACGAAACAAGTTGGCATATGACGTTCTTCTCAAAATAATGTAGGTTTTATGCAGTCTGAGAAAACGAGTTTAATGCTTTCCATGACGGCACGAGAGAGCATTTTGATATTGATATTTCATCTACAAAGAGCACGGAAGCAAGGCATCACCAGAATGTCGGCAGCGGCATTCAATTATTGAAGGCAATCAGGCGTGAACACAAATTGATTTCGAGACACGCCAAAACAGCCACTAAACCCCCTTCATCCTTATGCTATGCCTTCCTCACATAATGTCTACTAACATCTACTGGGCTTTCCATAACTCTCTATTCATTTGTAAACAAACATTATTTTATTTTTCTCAACCGTGCTAGCTTGCTGTACAGCGAGTCTGACTCTAAGCTGCGGGATTGGGGGTTCGATCCCTACCAAGTGTACCATCCAAACCATGCAGGGTCGCAGCAGTAGATGATTCGATGTTATTGTATGACCTACTTGCCCTTTAACATCTTGATGGTTCCTAAACAGCTAAATTCGCTCTATCTATGAACTCCTGTACCTATTTCCTCTTCAATCTCCTCAGAAACATGGCCTATTAGCCCGCTGCTAGACGTAGGGACTTTAGCAACTTTAATGGGTACTTTAGTCCTATAAGGGGCTGGTACTCTTCAACATTAGAACTCTTTTAGTTCTCGAGCAACAAATCCCTTTGGCTATCGTACATTTCCAATTCGACCACCAAATTCGAAATCCTATCTTCTTAAATCCTAAATTTCGCCCGACTACAACAAATGCACGTAGTTGACTTCTGTAAGGACTCAGTGATTAAAATCGTGTTGGTGAAAACTGGACCTACAGTAGTATCTTTCAAAGACAAATTATCTCTTCTTTCCAACCTGCTACCTACTTCATAATTACACAAGAAGAATAATACATGGTTATGTGTATGTATGTATTATTCTTCTTGTGTAATTAACTAATCTAATTGTTTTAAAGAATAGCCAAAGATATGGCTACGAAAGTATCTTCCTATCATAAAAAAGTTTCAGCGCAATGCCAAATGCCATCTGAATATCATATTAGCAATTATTTCTTAATTCGAAACTTAATATTGTCATTTTTCATATTTTTGCTATTAAGAAATATTTTATTGTCACATTTCAATATTTTTTTAGGTTAAAAGTAATTAAAATCCCACAATTTTAATTTTATGTCCAATAAAATGCTGTATAAACTGCAATATGTGTTTGTGTACCAAATCTTTTGCATTAATAACGTAAACTGTAAAGCAAGCGCCCCGCCTAGTTATGAAGGGCTCGGTATATTTCTTTCTTTCTCCTTAGTCTGGGTCTTGGGTATCTCTCCTCTCTCTCTCTTCCAAACTAGAATAATATTCTGTATCCCTGCTGTGTGAATGTCCTTACGTAGTATTTCTCCTCGTCTTTCCTCAGCATCGTGTATACGTATGCACTTCCTTTCAGAGAGAGAATCGTCGTTGACTCTTCTCCATCCTCCACTCCATAATACTCACTGCATATTACAGAAGAACTGCATATAGTGCGGGATCCATGTCCCCGAACTACTGATGGCAAAATGCATTGAGTCGATCTTCCTCCTTCCCTTCCTCTGCTCCTGTAGTACAGGCAGCTGAATTGAGCCAGAGAGACACAAACACAAACATAGAGAGGACGAGTCTGACTTTTGTACCCTTTAGGTAAGTATAACTATTTACGGCTACCTACTTACAGTATTAAAGTGGCTAGGTAAATACTAGTCGTAATAGTAATATGATGGAGGCAACCAGGCACAGAGCCTTATCTCCCTGCCCAAAGTACTTTTAGCTTAGTTAGATGGACCTGTGTATAGCACATCTACAGAGCATCATCACCATCACACAAACAATCAATTCTCTGCTCCTATTTTCCTTCAAATATAACCAAAAAGAACCTCTTCCGCTGTCCGACTCTTCTCATTTCATTCACACCGTCGACTCATTTCCTATTTTCATTCTCCATCATGCACAGAGAGACAAGCAATAACTCCCTTTCCAGCAGCTTTAAGCCACTTTTTATTG
>JAAAYG020000009.1:928543-945939 GCA_009936455.2 Tomocerus minor
ACTCCTGACGTTCATCTTGCTTCGGAAGGAAAAATGGCTATCAAGATGTATTTATTATGGTATATCACAGGAATTGCTGCAGGGAGAGGGAAGGAGCACTAAAAAGTCATGAGGACAATGCTAAACTAACAATAAAAGACAATTGAAATTTCCCAAGAGTTTTCTCTTTCTCTACCTTAGTCACTGCTGAGAGACAATATTTTAGTCTATTGGCTCTTGCATTTCTCCCCTGAACATTTCTCATGAATTCAATGCGCTGCAGAACATGAGAAGCCTAGCAGGAGTAGGTAACTGCTTACTACTTACTTACTACTAGTGCTCTACAAATCTTTTTGGATAATGCCACTTCCAAAAGCAGGACAGGAAAAACTAGGTTTCCACCTCATGCCTCACCAGCACTAACTCTAACTCACAGTGTGATGCAAACGGCTCTAGTACACTCATTTGAACCCTTTCCAAATTGCAATCCACACAGATTGGCCGCTGAACCTTCCAGAATGCTTTATTAATCTCCAATACACATCAAATATCAGATCCCAGCTTCCCTTGTATAATTATCTTCAAACTCACTTCCTCTTAGTGCTATTAATAATTACTTGGAAATTTATAGAGGCTTAATATCCATTTTATAGCATGCCTTGGGCGGCTGTGTCTATTTTATGAATCACTACTACTATACTATCTGTTTAATGTTTTCTTGGACCTATTATGGCCTGACTCCCTCCCTCCACCCATTCCATTTTTGATTTATCGCAAAAACAATCACTCTTTTCCGGCTAACATTATTATTAACATTGAAAGCAAAGTCATTTTTCTGGATACTTTTTATTCTGAAATGTTTACATCTATGGAAAGGTCATCTGTGTAGTAGACAATTTAATAAGATAGGGTTTATTAGAAGGACTAATTTAATGAAAACAGGATTCAATAATAAACGTCCAGCCTTGGCATTATTCTCGCTTCATATAGCATAGCAAAGTATTACGTAGGTGTATGATTTACATTTGTACATTGGTGAGACGAGGTAAACTTAATAGAAATGATCTCAGTCCTTCTTTTTATCACTGTGGAACATTTATGAGGACGGGTAGATTTAGTGGCTACAGAAATTTCATTGTCACATAATGTGGCCCTGTGTTAACTAAAGATGGTACCTACTACATGTAATGAGTAGGGAAATACGTGGGGGAAAGTACGCTGAATCTTCAGAAGTTATTTGTAGGTAGCCACACTTTTTCATATTACATCTAACTTTGAGTAAGTAAATAATTATGAATGTGAGAACTTTAAGGTCTTTATCTCAAGATGTTCCTTCTTTCCAACTTTGAGATATGCAATGCCAGATGAAAAGTCTTTGTGCTTCTATTTCATGTAATCTTGTTACAGAGGTTTCACATTCTAGCGAGAAAAAGCTGACAGGCTGCAGCAGGAGTTGTATCTTAGAAATGATTCATCGCAATTATTAACTAGAACAATTCTGCTTCGTAATTGTTTTTCTGTGGATGTGACTCACTAGGCATAACTGACTCCACTTGTCATTTCATAGAGATTTTTGGACGAAGGATTTTTAATGCGTTTACGCTATCCGAGAAAAAAATGCTATAAAATTTCTATGCTCACCTCCAGAACGAGAAATGGCAAGGAGGGAAAAGTTATATGCGTATCGGCACCTAAATATTTCTCATCATATTAAGTGATCAGCAGTAAAAGTCAAAAAGGCTTTAGTTTTAAGATTTAAAAAATGCGGTTTAGGAGAAAAGGATGAAAGGAAAGGAGGCATAGTGAATTATATGGCTTTGTTATAAACACCGCAAATAATTGGACCGGAAAAATCCTTTCGCATGTACCAAGTGTATAGGTTTTCGCACACGCCGAGCAATTTAGATTCAACATTATGTTCTTTCTTCGCTGCAGTGTAAAAGTGATGAAAGAAGCTGCAGGCTTCTATTCACAGCGTAATAAAGTAGTTGTCCCAAGTCGTAAGCTAAATATATACTCGTAGTAACTGACTTTTTCGACTATATGACTGTACACCGATCGTTACATAAGCACCTAATTCACTGAAAACACTATGCAAGCCATTTCTTTGAAGGATCTTAATTGGCAAAATCTTCGCTGAGGAAATACTTGGGGCTTTTCAAAACCGTTAAGCTTTACTGCACAAAATTTAATTGTTCAAGATTTGAGCTCTCTTCCTACGCAAACTATATTCACATGCACCAAGGCACCCAAGGATTTTACGTTCGAAACCTCGAAGATAAAAATTTAAATATTTATTCTTTACTCATTATTCGAGTCTTAAAACTTAAAATAGACAAGGGCCAAATCTTTTTTCTTTGGCACTTTCGGAGCACAATAGTAAAAATTTCTGATTTTATGACAGAATTTGAATTGGGGCGTAAAGGCAGATGCATGGAGGCGTTTTTAAACAGCGTCTTCCTTTTATTTTCCCTCTCTGTCTTGCCGGTCACTAAAAGTTAAGAGAGGCTGCAATTTCCTGTAGTTAACTTAAATATGAAATAGTTCAGAAATATGAGGAAAAATTGGAAGGGAAAAGGGAAAGACAAAGCCGACATGTGGGAAGCATAAATTACGTTGGATTGGTAAATATTAAGACAGAGAAAGTGGGATGAGGATTCCAGAGGCTAACAGTACTTACAATTACGTGTCAATATAATAGTTTATTAGCGTCATAAAAGAGAAGAAGCCTCCATCCACTGAAAAGGAAGCACAGTCAAGGTAGTACATAGCTTTGCAATTTTCATTTTTTAAATAGCTGTTATTTTATCGTCGGTAGGGAGTGCATAAGATAGGTAGACGTTGCAACTTGGCCACCGTCGCATCACATCGGGAGAGCCAACTAAGGAGAGGAGCAATAGCACGAAATCCGATGGAAAAAGGTACTTTTGACAAGAGTCCAACTATTAGCATCAAGAAGAGAGTCAAGAGAGGTGCACGTTGCGTTGCGGTGAAATACCAACCAAGTGGAGAAAAAAACCTTGATATACATTTATTTTTGACAATTTTGCAAGGGACATCCTATCTGTGTACAAGCATTATACGGTGCACAGCAGTGCTCGTTGTAGTTCGGAGCTTAGACACTAAATGACGAATAGAATAGCATGGCGAAAGCAGCTCCTTCCCCACACACCACTCCTAGTCTCTCTTATTGTTAAATACTCCAGTTATCGCAATGACTTCTATCCTGCACATTAGGCTCATTTCATTTACAACTCCTTGCTACACTCAACACACGATCTTCAAAGAGCTAAAGCTCCTTCTATATACTAACTTTCTATATAACTGCAGCACACTATAATATGTGCACGACCTCAGCCTCAGCAATTCGCCAGCAGAAATCCATTTTATTATACAATTTGTGGGGACTGTGTATAGATTATCCGATCTCTTTAATGAACATCCAAGAATTATGACCATTCTCAAAAAAACCCATCCATTAAAATGACAAAATGCAAAATTGTTATGGAATGAGTAATTAGATAATTCAATTCTAAATTGTATAACAATGTGGAATCCCTACATTCATATTTATTGTAAATATACATATGCTATGTACACGAAGGTCACATAATAAGATTGGGAGGGTTGAAATAAATAGTATTGGATTACAGAATGCGGGATTTTGCTAGAAACGGTCATCTAGCTATGAAAATGGTAGAAAATAGCGCAGAAGTATAGGAATAGTAGTTGTACGGGTGTTGTGTGTATGTGATGGGATTTGAGAAAATGCCATTGTCTGCAACAAGTGCAAATTATGGTTTTTAACGGTGCTAACATCAGTAGCGCAGAGTCCCGAAAATTGGGTTTGCAGGGAATGGTGTAGGAATCAGAGGACAGTAGCGTCGCGAGTGACTCTTTGTGAGTAATGACGATATACATAGAAAGGAAGGTAATAGAATTCCGAATGTAGTTATATGCAATGTGCGAAGATATGAAAAGTTCTGGAAGGGGAATAGTGTCGTTCTCATGTTATTAACTTATGTCTTAGCATAGGGAAGTGATTATATTCTAATGGAATAATTGGTTAGCTAAGAGAAGAGACGTGTTTGTGGTGCACATATGGGATTTAGGCTGCTAGTCAAGTCCTGACATGTAGCATGGCATATCCAGAGACATGCAAAGCCTCCGAGATAGAGAAAGAACAGGGAGCTTAAATTTAGACATTTTGCAGCAGATTGGCACAGTGGAGAATGAAGAGTGCGATTTTTTTTACGCTCTCAGGGTTGTACTCGCTCGTCGGTTGCCGTTCGCCTTTCTGTCCCTGGGCCAAAAAAGTGATTAAAAAAGGCTGGTGCCAATCTTGCAAAGGCCTCATTTGGCTTTCGGTAGCAGCGCCGGAGCGTTGCTTTTCACCAGATTCCTCCTCACTTAAATACGAGAGTAGTGCTACTACTACAGTTTGATTTGTGCCTTTATCACATCGGGGTTCAGTCAAAGTGTTGGTAAGTCACTCCAAATTTCCATAAATCATTTCAATCTTCTCCAGATAGTCCCCTTTAAAAAAAATCTTTTTCGAAACTCGCAATACTCTTATAAAAATACAAATTAGGGATTTTATACGGAATTTATTAAAATTATTCATATCTGCGTAGAGGTTTGTGTGCGCCGTTGAAAAATAAATTCTCAGAATACACCAAAGACACCAAGACGAGAATCCAAAGTTGAAAAAACATTTTTTTTTGTTAAAAAGACTTGGAAATGCATTCTGAAAAGTGCTGTGCTTTGAAGACAAAGAGTTTGTGCTTTTGTGTCAGACTGAATTACATGGAAATCTTGGAAATCCGTGATTGCCAAAAAGCTAACTATAGTAAACTCCATGGACACTTTTTTGGGAAAAAACCTGATTGAGGATTTACATGGAAAAAATCCACTTCCAATTCAGAGATAGTGTCAGATGGTGAAATCTGAAGAGCCATCTGTATATATCCACTTTCTAGAAATACGTTGTTACATCAAGGCGTCCTTTGAGGCTGAGAGAACGATGTAGAACAGACGCTCTACTAATCTAGCAGTAGCTACTACAAGGGAAGTTAAAAGAGCTTAGACAGCCAGTAACACAATAGTTGCCAGCGAATAATACCATATCGAGACGAGACGGAATTACTAGAAGATACGATATCAAGGACGATATCTCACTAGGTGCCTACTTGTTGGAGCTTCTGTTTTTAGAGCGCTGCGCTGGGTTAGACGGCCAACCCGGCCACAAGCAACTACTTTCTATTAGCAGAGAAAATAAAGAAAAATCAAATATTGACTGATGGCAGAGTGAAAAGAGAGAAGGAGAAGTGAAAGCCAAAGCTTAGCTGTCTCATTTCATCCCAAATTGAATTTCGTAATCGCGTCGTGTCCCAGGCAGCACAAATACTACAACTTCTACAATAGCACACTTGTATTAGTTGTATTTAGTATTGTAGGCATGTCTGTGTCATTGGTATACGCATTCATACAGAAAGAGAGAGAGAGAGAGAGAGATCTTTTTGAATTGAATAGATAAGGGGATATTGCTGTTGTCTGTGTAAATGAAAAACAGATAGAAGAGGATGGAACCTAATACACTGCACTACTCATCACTTCAAAAGAACATGGTACATTGGTAGGAAGGCAGAATAAAGCGGTAGATTCATTAAGGATTTATTTGAGTCTGTCTGAGTTGCGGGATTAGAGTGTTAATGTTTGTTCACTGTCAATACGTAGCAATCTCATCAACTTTTTATTTATTTATCAACAAAGTCCCATTATCAAATCGAGATTTTTAAACAATGCTCAATTCCCATAAGGGTCACAGTCAAATTTAAATTGAACGAAATGAGGTTTACTTGTAATAGATATCATACGCTTTCGTACAATATAACAATAGACTATAATTTAACATGTATGACCTGAATAAACATTTAATTTTCTATCTGATAGGTAATTAGGTGTCTAGTCTGTCACTGTAGGTTTGAAAGCTAATCAAAGGAAAAGGGAAAGGTAAAAGGGAGTGAATGGAATTTAAAGTAATTAGGGCTAATTAAATTGTCAGTGCGGGATAGGTAGGTACAGTAATAATCAGTCAGCTGTGTGTGCGTGCTGGAGAAAGCAGGAGCGATAGTAGTAGTAGTAGTAGTTGTGTAAGAAGATGTTCGTGGGACAGGGACAGGTCACGGGACGGTTGTCGAATTTCTGTAAATAGTGGACTATGCTAATCGGGGCTGGAGTAATGACTGAGTAAGTGAATGTAATTGGGTGGGAAGGCGTTGGATGGTCATTAGCGAGGACAATATGGAAATTGGTCGGTGGCTCGGGCTGGAAGTGTGTATGGAAGTAAAAGTAGGACGTCTGGTGTAAGGTGCAACATGTGCGATCCGTTGCTCGGACTGGCGCTCCATCGTCAAGGAGCCAATCGCACACTTCCACATTAAATCCTACAGCACGTCAGACAGGAGCGGAGCTGAGTGCGATGCGAGTCAATTTTCATTCTCACAAATTGAACTTTCTGGTTGATGGTGGAAGGAATGGAGTGAATCTGAAGAGCATCACACAGTCACACAGCTCACATTCACTTACGTACGTACATAGAGGATAGAGAAGCACGGCAAGCAGCACAATATTCACTCAATAGAATCCTAATACACGTACATTACTTAATAAATAGGAATTACTACCGTCGAGTTTAGCCCAACTCAGTATTAAATTATCCTTGTTCGAAATTGATAATCTGCCAATCTACTAATACTTTAGGATGAGTGATCAGTTATAAACGTGCTGCTAAAACGTATGCGGATTTTTTTGCAATTCCTCTTTCAAAGATAACGTGTCAAAAGCAATTGTTCACTCTAAGAGTATTGCGAGTCATGTCTGTTGTGACGTAGATTTTTGCATTATTATCATTAGCCTCCTGTAGTCTATGACCTACCGTTTCCTTTCTCATCATATACTTTTAGAGTGTCTTTGGTTAGCGACTCTCTCAGTTTCTCTGTCTCGAACCATCTTTTTACATGATGTCTAATTCTGTTTGCTTCGTTTAATAGATCTTGCCAAAAATTTGGAGAGGATCAACATTTGGATCTCGCGTCTCTCACTCTACTAAGAATCTAGTCGGATTTATTTTTAAGTAGACTCCGGCTAACATGGATGACGGCCACGCAAAGACGTGGGAGGAAGTTGTCCAACATTTTGCAACTGACCCAGAAAAGGGATTGAGCCCTGATCAAGTCAAGAGATACCAAGAGAAATATGGTCCCAATGGTGAGCACTCATTTACAAAAATTAAAAAAGTCTCGGCTTAATTATAAATGTGTGTATTAACTTTTTTTATTGTTTTTAAAGGGCGTCAATTGTAAATAACAGAGAATAGAATCAAGAAATAAGGTTATTTTTGTCGTAGGATTCTTTTTTGTCAATTGTTTGTCGTCTACAAGGTTTTCCTCCTTAAAATAGGCATACTTGACTATTTGTCCTTTACAGTCAGTTATTTTGCACTGTTTTTTAAAAGTAAGTTGAGGTTAAATTGAGTAGGTATCTACCTAAGGAGCAACATTAATTATTACATCGCCTCCATGTGAACCACAAATATATTTATGCCATTCGATAGGATTTTTGAGGAAGAAATATATTTACTATGTAGCCATCTCATTTTCTGCAAACCTAAGTGGATAATATAGCAAGGATGAATGAGGTGACACACGATGTGATGGCCAAAGAATCTAAGAAGTGTTAGGTACTACTGTGATACTAATTTTAACCCCAGGATTCGAGATTTTTCAGGGCACAAGGCTATTGCGGCAAGTGTATGTGGATTACGTAAAGAGAAGGCGATGTATGCATTCGTTTCGAGTGATATGTACTCTGTGCCAAAAAGTAGAAAATCCAACAGAGCGGCAGACCGAGTTTTATTTTTAAATATGAGAAGAAAAAATCATGCTCTACTAGTGTGATATTCTATGTAGCCCTATCCTCGCCTCTCTACTTCCTTGTTACCCATCTTCGCCTTTTCTTATACTTACATTCACATCCTCCTTGAAATTCTCCAAGACGAATTGATCTGTGGCTTTGCCTATTTTACAATCCAGGCACTCATTTCTCACTACTTTCTGTTCAGATTCATTTAGTACTAAGCTAGCCCATATTTAATGCAGCGTACATGTTTTCCGCGTCCCACAAATAATTTATGCTTACTGCATGAAATTTTAGCGTATTTATAAGTTATTCAAAGTGGGGCATTTTCAAAAGCCTTCAGGGAATTAGTAAACAGCCTTGTTATTTTCGGCATAATATTGTTTACAATTTAAACTATGTAGTATAATAATTATTGTCCAGGCAATTAAATAACGCTAAATTTATCCAAAAAAATAGGCTTTTTTATTTTTGTTGTTTTGGGAACGGACAACTAAAATCGAAGATAACCTTACGGTTATCGTTTCTACTAAATGAAAAACTGAGAAATTTTTAGGATGATATATGAAAAGGTTTAGAATAATAATTAGCCCGAATTATGAACGAGACTAAAAATTATTAAATGATAATATAAATGGACGTATGTTTACTGATACTAAATGTCCATTTGATTTTCATATTTACAGAGCTGCCCGCTGAAGAAGGAAAATCTATATGGCAGTTGGTATTAGAACAGTTCGATGATCTTTTAGTCAAAATCTTGCTTCTCGCTGCTATCATCTCATTCGTAAGAATTTTGAAAACCATATTTTTCAATGTAATTGCTATTGTAATATCTAACAATGAATTGTGTTCTGACCAATTATATTTTGACTACAGGTCTTAGCCTTATTCGAAGAGCACGGAGAGGGAGCCGAAGGTATCACTGCTTTCGTTGAGCCCCTTGTCATTTTACTTATTTTGATCGCCAACGCTATCGTCGGTGTCTGGCAGGTAATACTTGCTCTGATAATTTCATGTACTTTCATGTACTGTTTTCTAGTAGAATAAAAACATTAAAAATCTGACAAAATTCTATTATTTTCTAATTTTCAGGAAAGAAATGCCGAAAGTGCTATTGAAGCTCTCAAGGAATACGAGCCTGAGATGGGCAAAGTTCTCCGATCAGACAAGTCCGGAATACAGAAAGTTCGCGCCCGCGAAATTGTACCTGGAGACTTGGTTGAAATTTCAGGTAGGCATCATAGATTCGCAGCATGGTTATTATCGTGGAGGGTTCTAAGTAAAGCGAGTGATACTCTAATTTGATGAGAATCCCTCCAAAAATACAAATTCTAGTTTTGTTGAGTATAAAAATCAGCTATTAAGCTATATCTAGTACATACATACATAATGTGTGACTCAGCTGATTTTGTTCGCCTCCAGAATTGTAATTTTTTATCATCGAATTAGTTCGTTACTAGATTTACTAAGACCAGTCCCAATTGGCAATGAATTATTAACTATGTTTGTAACTTCTTAAAGTGTGAACTAAAAAAATGTTTTATCCTTCTAGTCGGAGACAAGATCCCTGCTGATATCCGTATCACCAAGGTATTGTCCACCACCCTCCGTATTGATCAGTCCATCTTGACCGGAGAGTCTGTCTCTGTCATCAAGCACAATGAGCCCGTCCCAGACCCCCGGGCTGTCAATCAAGACAAGAAAAATATTCTTTTCAGCGGTACCAACGTTGCGGCTGGCAAAGCCCGTGGTGTTGTCATTGGAACTGGACTTAGCACTGCTATTGGCAAAATCCGTACTGAAATGTCTGAGACCGAAGAAATTAAGACTCCCCTCCAACAAAAGCTCGACGAATTCGGTGAACAATTGTCCAAGGTAATTACAGCCACAATTCTATAATTATGAGCGTAATTTAATCCACAATAAGTACAGTCCTCCTAATGTGTACGTAATTCTTGCCAGGTTATTTCCATCATCTGCGTTGCTGTGTGGGCTATCAACATTGGCCATTTCAACGATCCCGCCCACGGTGGATCATGGATCAAGGGTGCTATCTACTATTTCAAGATCGCTGTAGCTTTGGCTGTCGCTGCTATTCCAGAAGGTTTGCCCGCTGTCATCACCACCTGCTTGGCTTTGGGAACCAGACGTATGGCCAAGAAGAACGCTATTGTCCGCAGCTTGCCCTCCGTTGAAACTTTGGGATGCACCTCCGTTATCTGCTCCGACAAGACCGGAACATTGACCACAAATCAAATGTCTGTCAGCCGCATGTTTGTTTTCGACAAAATCGACGGTAATGATGTTTCCACTCACCAATTCGAAATCACTGGATCCACCTACGAGCCAATTGGTGAAGTTTTCATGAACGGCCAGAAAGTTAAGGCTGCTGATTATGAAACTCTCCAAGAACTCGGAACCATCTGCATCATGTGCAACGACTCTGCTATTGATTTCAACGAAGTAATTTTTAGAGATCTCTAAAACAATTCCTGATTACTAAAAGAGCTTTATTTACAATTTATGCTATCTCTTCCAGTTCAAACAAGTCTTTGAGAAGGTCGGTGAGGCCACTGAGACTGCTTTGATTGTCCTTGCTGAGAAAATGAACCCCTTCAGCGTTACCAAGACTGGATTAGATCGCCGTGGTGCTGCCATTGCCGCTCGTCAAGATCTTGAGACCAAGTGGAAGAAGGTAAAACTATTAAAAGCATTGATTTGATTTTCAATGATCGTCCATTGGAATGAAAAAATAATAATAATTGATATGATTGAATGAATAGGAATTCACCCTGGAATTCTCTCGCGATCGTAAATCCATGTCCTCTTATTGCGTTCCATTGAAAGCCACTCGCATTGGAAACGGACCAAAAATGTTCGTTAAGGGTGCCCCAGAGGGTGTCTTGGACAGATGCACACACGTCCGAATTGGATCTCAAAAGGTACCAATGACCAAGGCTGCCATGAACAAGATCTTGGAGCTCACCAAATTGTACGGTACTGGACGTGATACTCTTCGGTGCTTGGCTTTGGCCACCATTGATAACCCACCCAAGCCAGAAGATATGGATTTGGGAGACTCCACCAAGTTCTACCAATACGAAGTGAACATGACTTTTGTCGGTGTTGTCGGTATGTTGGATCCCCCACGTAAGGAAGTTTTCGACGCCATTGTCCGTTGCCGACATGCTGGTATCCGTGTCATTGTCATCACCGGAGACAACAAGGTAAGCATCCAATCTTTCTTTCTTTCTTTTAATCAATTCGTAAAATCTTCCTGAAATTTCTATGGACAGAATAATTGATTTCGTGAACATTATTAGGCCACTGCTGAAGCCATCTGCAGACGTATTGGTGTATTCACCGAGGAAGAAGATACAACTGGAATGTCATACTCTGGACGTGAGTTCGACGACTTGAGCATCAGCGACCAACGTGCTGCCTGTGCCCGCTCTCGTTTGTTCTCCCGTGTTGAGCCATCTCACAAGTCCAAGATTGTTGAATATTTGCAATCCATGGGTGAAATCTCTGCCATGACTGGTGATGGTGTCAACGACGCTCCTGCTCTTAAGAAGGTAACTCATTAAAGAGCGGAAAATCATTTGCTACATTAAATTATTTTTAAATATTAGAATAAATGAGCTCCGTAATAATAATGCTGATGATAATTGCAGGCTGAAATCGGTATTGCTATGGGTTCTGGAACTGCTGTGGCCAAGTCTGCTGCTGAGATGGTGTTGGCTGATGATAACTTCAGCTCCATTGTCGCTGCCGTTGAGGAAGGTCGGGCTATCTACAACAACATGAAGCAATTTATCCGTTACCTTATTTCCTCCAACATTGGTGAGGTTGTGTCCATCTTCTTGACTGCCGCTTTGGGTCTCCCAGAGGCTTTGATTCCCGTCCAACTCTTGTGGGTCAACTTGGTCACTGACGGTCTCCCAGCTACCGCCCTCGGCTTCAACCCTCCAGATCTTGACATCATGGACAAAGTAAATTGAGAATCACATCTAATGAGCTAATTAATATTGCTAATTTCTCTATGTTCGTCTATTTAACATTCAATTCTAATTATAGCCCCCAAGGAAGGCTGATGAATCTTTGATCTCCGGATGGTTGTTCTTCCGTTACATGGCTATTGGTGGATATGTCGGCGCTGGCACTGTAGGAGCTGCTACCTGGTGGTTCATGTTGTACGGCGATGGACCTCAACTTTCTTACTACCAATTGGTACATAATGATACATGGCTTTTAATTTTTTGAATTTAACTTTGAATCTTTTTTTAACTATTTATTGTTACTTTTCCCGCAGACTCATCATTTGCAATGCCACCCCGACTCCGAAATCTTCAAGGGCTTCGACTGTGCCATTTTCCACGACCCTCACCCAATGACCATGGCTTTGTCTGTACTTGTCACCATTGAGATGTTGAACGCCATGAACAGTTTATCTGAAAATCAATCTTTGGTGATGATGCCTCCATGGATCAATTTGTGGCTGATGGCATCCATTGCCCTCTCCATGACCCTTCATTTTGTTATCTTATACGTTGAAATACTCGCGGTATGCCCTTTTCTATTTTTGTACAAGGACAGAGGTTGTGGCTTTCTACATGGGATAAATGTGGGATTGATTTTTTGTGGTTGTGTTTCTTAGGCGGTGTTCCAAGTGACGCCTCTGAACGGAGAAGAATGGATGGCTGTAATCAAAATCTCGCTTCCTGTCGTACTTCTTGATGAGACGCTCAAGTTTGTTGCCCGCAAATACCACGAAGGTCAGCAGAAATATTTCCATTGCCAGGAAATAGTATTAATGTGGGCAGTATTTTTTGGCTGTCTGTATTACTGCCCGGTATAACACCGTGCATGAATACTAACATTCAATAGTAATTAGGATTTATTTCAAATTAGGAATTTGAGTTTATAAACGAAACGTTCACGTTAAAAATTTACATCAGGCAGTTGTGCTGCATTGGCAACTCGTTGCCAGTTGTACGCAACCGGGTTCGGTGACAAACACCGAACTCGCCGTTCTCATAATCTCTTATAACTTATGTATCAACGTGACTCCTATGAATCCAACAACCAACTAAGGTTTCACTTTAAATCATACCTCACCGTACTTTTACAACTACTTTATTACTACTACGATTTACGATTACTAAATACTATTTAACTAATTATTTATTCAAAACCTACTAATTGTATTTTAAGTAAATTCGAAATTTAGAGATTCTTCTAGTGATTATAAGTAGAATCGGCCTTAACCCGTGTGTTGGTTGAAAAGTAACAAAATAGCATCCCTATATAATAATCCCCTGTGTTCGGATCTATATAACCAAAACTGTTTGTAACACATTTGTGATTTCTTCTATTTTATATTTCTTATGGTAACGAATATGTATAATGTACTCTGTGTTGTCTAAAATTTAGTTATATTTATAATTTTAAAGTCTTACATTGTAATGGTTGGCTGTCTGACAGAGATTGCTCAGAGGTCGTGTTGCCATTATTGTGATATGAGTTACGGTTGTCTTGATTGGAAGACGACTTGTCCATAATTTCTTAATTTAATGATAACTAACATAAGATATTGGGTACTTTCAGAAAACGTTTTATAGGTTAGAGAAAGTAACAGCGTTTTGGTTAAAGAAGAGATATTATGTTTATCGTGCAGTGTAGCGGTAGGCCGTCATTAGGTGATAGCTCTAGATATTCTTAATCTTTAGTTGGTCGTGTTTTACCAGTACTAAATATTATGGTAGTTAGCGGTAGTAAATCCAAAAGGGACTAGAACAGAAAAAAACTTTTTTGCATTCACATGTAACTGTATTAGTGGCTAAACAGGGCACAAAGAGCTCTGAGTTTCTCCATTTCTTAACATTTTTATCGTTGTTAGCATCGTGTACCATTTGTACAATTAGAGTTACAAATCTATGTCTACTACTACGTACTACAACTACTATATGTGTACTATAATAGCTAAACATCTGTAAACAGTAGATGTAAATATTTGTGTACTGTCAAATCTGTAGTGGTTAGTTAGGTGTCAGTCGAGCTAAATTATTTATAGATCTAAACACCATTATATTATGAAGGTAGGAGTAGACTCAACTAGACTCTAGATAGATAGACCTCAGAAGAAAGTGGCCTAGGCCTAACCAATCCAAAGTTGATTGTGGCTAAATAGTGTTTTGTCTCGAATTTGATTGACGTTTTGGAAGTGGTTTTGCTTGGCGACAAAGATGTTTGCTATAATGACATTGATTATTGAAAGATTGCGGAAATGACAACAAGAATAAGGGTGCCAGTGTAAAGTTTTTATACAAGTGCAAGTTTTATGGTCGTGAATCACCTATTATAGTGCCTTTTGATTGACGTTCCATTTTGTCTCATTATTGTGTATGTGTATGATTGAGTAGAATGATTGCGGTTGTTTGAGTGTCCTCTTTAACCGCACTAATAACAATGTGCTCTTGGTCAGGGACACTTTACTTTTACAGAAAAATTTCCTTTAGCACCAATTATGTGCAGTGCGGATTGATAAACAATATTATAACTACCTAAACTACCCCACACTTAAATACATGAGTATGATAACTTGCTCAGGACAAAGGATTGGAGAGCATTTGGGTTTTGTGTGCTCTATCTCATCGTCAGTTGTTCAGAGGATGCAGAAAACTCACGTTTGAGTTTTATAAAATACATACAACAATAATTATTATGATAGCTATATAATTAGATTATATTAGGCAGGCTCTCTTGGCGAGAGCGTGCCTAGTACAAATAATTAATTTATTCTTTGATGAGTCTGTGTGAACTTATCATATAAATGTAGTTTTAAAATTTTGTCAAGTCACAGATTAAAAATTACAATTACAACAACAAAAACTACAATAATCAATGTAATAATGATAATACTTAATTGTTATTGACTACATTTGTGCAAAATCATGCGTATGGATGTGTAAAATTTGGAAGTCTAAATCGAAAATAATTAAAAGCCAACGGAGCCGTTATGAGTTTTAAATTAACCAATTGTGTGTTTTCCATATGGAATCATGAGAAACTGATTTCACCCCGTTTTTATTAACTCACCTAGAATCTAGATCCTAGAATTTACCTCAATTAATATTTTCAGAACCATTGTACATAATAACTGTCAGTTATATTATACCTAGTTAACTTTTTAACATGTACTTATTTTTGGAATCTATATCGTTTTGTATTGTATCATTTAGTTTTTTGTTACTCTTGTAAGATGAACTACTTACTAGTGTCTTCATCTAGCATAATACGTACAAATGTCAAACCAGTCCATTCCAAATCAAACAACTGGTTCATTTACATTCCTTACAATTGTGAATCGTTTGGAGTGTTTCCCCATCCTCACTAACAGAAGGTAACGTACATTTTTTCCTGTTTGTGTCTATACGTTTGTATAAAACACATTCTTTGTTTGTAGTATTGGGTAGTTTTAATAGATTGTATTTTTTTTGCTGCCATTGACATGACGCTGCTATAATATTTAGTATAAACTAACTCTTTCACTTTTCTATATTGCAAATATCTGCGTATGATAAGTGCATGACTTTTACTAATATTGGCACAGAGAAAGTTGCTTAATGAAAAATAAAGGAGCTTCGCTTCACTCACTTCCGTCCTCGAATTCTGAAGTCAGCGGCTACTTATCATGAATGTTTGAAATGGCATTCTCGGAGGAATGCTAATAAATTATGTTGTGTTTTTTTACTTCTTAGTCCCAGCGGTGCAAAAGTAAAGTGAGAATCTTGAGCCCAAGTTCGCGATTCACCTTCAATTTATCACACTGTTTAAGTACTTGCTCACATTTTTGGTTCAATCTTATCAGCTATTTGTGTTTGCACAGTTTGCAGTAATGTAGTACGCACGTATTTATCTACGGTAACCTATAAGTAGAAATAATGCTTTGGTGTCGGACTCCATTTTGACATCACGACTTAATTAATTCTGTAGATTGTAATGGAATGACTAAAATTAATAGTTTTGTAGTTAGTTGTTATAATACTGTACTTTAGTTACGTAAATGTAGTTTGCTAGCTTAATCTTAAATGGTTTAGCGAATAGATAATGAAACACATGGTTCATTAGCATTGCGGGAATGTATACCTGTTCGTATTTTACAATTGTATATGTATTTGTAGTATAATATAATGTAGCTTGATATGAGTAGTTAGTTATAACCGTTTTAAATGCTTTTACGCTCTTTGATAATTGACCTAACTTGGGAAGAGGTCATTCTTCTGCTCATGAATTGAAATTAATTGTATTATTTTGTGTTGACAGTTCCTCATACCCAAAACTGAAATTTGAGGAGCACCAGAAGAATACGCCTATAGGGAATTGGCATTGATTTTGAAGAATCCCCCCACTGCAACCCGAAACCCCGAATTCTCAAGAAATCTCCGGCCTGCACCAAAGCTAGATGTGGATAGAGTAGGTGAAAATTCGAAAAATAATTATATTTTTAGCAGTTACAGTAAAAATTTTCTGCGGAGTTGAGAGTAGTCAGCCTTTTGAGCGTAAACTGAGTTAATTTCACATTTACAACGAATAGGTGTTTCACCTCCACTAAACAAAACATTATTTTGTTCAAGGTCCTTTGATTGGCAATTTAGATTGGTACATAGATACCCGAATGTGATGCTGCGCTACTCAAACAAACAGTAAATAGTTTTAATTTGGTGATTATACACTTAGGTACATTATAATACTGCTACTGCATATTTTTCTTCTACCGACAAACATCGTCAGTGTTTATGCATTTTACAATTATTGTAGCGCCTCACGACGTAACGCAATTTTATTCAGTCACAATTCATCCCTTATTATTACGATTATTATTATTGTTATTGTGTTAGCTTCTAACTGAAATGGATTCTCCACCCTTGGAGTAGTTGCCAACATCAGTACATATTAGTTCTACGTTTTGTGTGATTTTGTATATATAAGAGTTCAGAGGTGTAAAAAGACAGTGGTTATATAAATTTCGTCTGTTTCTCTTCATCCATATTCATTCATATTAATCGGTCTTGTAAATAAACATACAAACACTACTTGTACTGGAACTGTAATCATGTATATTGTAGTATCCCCTTTGGCATTTATTCATTAACATTGCTCTTTATTGGCTTTGCCATTCGTCACCAGTTTCATTTAAATTAATACACTCATATATTTAAATTATTTAGTTCCGTTCAATACGTTTAAGCTAATCAGGAAAACAAATGTAATCATGTTCCGTTTCAAAGATCAATATTAAAATTTTAATTTACCTTTTTGTTAATTTAAGGCTGCTCACACTTATTTCTTTTTTAGTAGTTATACTTATTCTCGCTATTATGACAAAAAATTAAACATCTCGTTCAATAATCATACCATGCAACAGCCTTACTCTAAATGTTCATACTGTGCATAAAATTTTCATCAGAGAAAATATTTACCATAAGCAGAGGTTA